>BMAO01006267.1:0-18515 GCA_019973975.1 Trichonephila clavata | reverse complement strand
CATGTTGCCAAACACCAAGTCTGATCATTAATTCCTGAAATGGGGTAATTAATGCCTACCTAAAAATAACTCTGCCGTGTTTTACCCGTTGTTTCATGCACTGCTGTTCTCAAAGCACAAACTAAATTCCTTAAGAAATTGATCCCATTTATCGTGATTCTCTCTACAAACTCGAAAAATCATTTTGTAGAAGAGTACGTGTTAACCTCTCCGTCTGATTTTGAGGTCGATAGTACCACCGTTTTAACATGTTTTATGTTCAACCTGCGACACACATGCTCAAAAACTTCGGATATCATTTGGAGGCCATTATCACTAATTTCTTTATTCGAGCTCCATAACGCGAGACATAATTTTCAAAAAAATGCTTTCACAATTGCCTTAGCCGAGGCCTTTCTTAAGGGAGCCATTTCGACCCATTTAGAAAAATTCCGTTATCACTAAAATAAATTTATAACGTTCAGGACTAGTGGCAAGGTATGGGCCTAATAAATCTAAAGATACAATTTCTTTGGAAAATTCGTTATTATCGGAATTAATCGACCAGCTGGTAGCACGTTCTTGTAATTAACTTTCTGGCAGAGGTCGCACATATTTAAATATAAACTTCCTCAATAAAGGGAAAGTAACACGCGTCTTTTAATCTCAGATAAGTTTCTTCTTCCCTAAAATGGCCTGCCATCGGCGAGTCATGAAACTTTCGCATAACGTCATTAGTCTCGCAATAGTTCATTGCTGAATGATGTACGTAGTATGATGCAAAAGTCGGAGACGGTGTAGAAAACCTTACCCTGAATACTTCACAGCACCAAAGCACATCCACCTTTTAAGTAGTCCCCTTGGACGATGATACTTCTACCAGCGTTCGTACAGCTTCTGGAGCACAACTGGAAGTCAGTTTCGCAACCTCCTGCGATGCTCCTTTCACTCATCTGGTGGCACAAAACGGCGTCCCTGAAAATGTTTTTTCATTGATGGGGGGGGGCAGGAACGGGCTCTTACCAATTGGGATCGATGTGCTGGTGCGTTGTCATGCATACGATACCAGTCGTCACTCTGCCAGAAGTGAGACCACTTGCGACGAATGGATTCCCTCAAACGACTTCTTCCAGAAGTGTGTATCTTCAGTAATTTGTGGTATTTGATGACAATGTTTTGAACACATTCAGACACCAATGCAACATTTTTTCGCGTTCCGTGAAGTCGTCGTCCATCGTCTTCGATGGATTAACAACCCCTCTTTAATACGCCGATGCCATTCGTAAACCTTGGATCTCTCTACGGTAGATTCATTATACATCTTACTTAGCATTTCCAAAAAAAAAAAGTCTCCAGTGGTGTTTTACCAAAGCGAAAACAGAATTTAATGTTCAAAGCAGTTCAAGAAAAGTCATCTTTCTTACATTGCAGGACAAAGCTAACTAGCTTTGGAAGATAACAGCTGCGGGAGCGGTTCAGTCACATGACAAGAACTAAACCAACCTGGCCAGGTAGGAGAGGGAGGGTTGGAAGAATCCATTTCAAGTGGCTTAAATTTAGGTACTTACTTTCATCATCAGCAACGGCCGCAGTCCCCGAATTTTTGTATCGTACTACGTAACTCCTTATCAATAAAAAGAAATTTAATATAACTAGCTAAAATATTTTGTATATGCTGCTATGTTGGCTGTTCATCATGGGCCACATGTAACCCACGAGTTAGACATGCTACTAAAATAAAATTACATAAAATGTAGAGAACCATTTAATAATAATGCTTGACTTGCTCTAAAAATACTATTTAGAGTTAATTGATAGACTGATTTTTCATTTTTGATCAAAGTTGAATAAAGAACAAGCAAATAAGTAAGAGGTTTTAAGCACAACCAAACTATACTTTTGACAGCTATCCGTTATTTATCACAAAATGATGGTTTTTGGTGGACTTTATTACTTTTATGTTAAGTTGCCTTTTAAAGTTATGTGAGGGCAAACTGGTAATACACCCTATAAATTAGAAAACTCAGTCAAGTGACGAGGACACAACCATGCTCAAAATATTTCCCCACAAACAAAAGTTTGAAAATTATTTTCTCATTAACGACAAAAATAAAAAAAAATCCTTGTTTTTTTTTTCATGAACATACCAAGTTTTGTAATGGAAGAAAATAATTCAACGAAAATTTAAAAACATAATCTACTACATTAAAAAAATTCAAAATGTTCATACAAAAGATTATATTACATGATCTGATTCATAAATGCGCATTTAAAAAAAAATAACTTAGGGGGGGGGGTATTAAAAAGCTTTTGTAAAAGCTTAGGCAAAATGCTAGTTTTCATTGGTAACATAATACTTTTAATTATCTGAATGGTCATTTAAATAACATGTAAAAAACATTAAAATTGCATTCATTAAATATATTGCAATGAGTAACTTCCTAATTATTATGTATATTTAAAAATGAAACAAATTTGCATTTTGATAAACTTTATACAACAAAGAAAGAAAGAAAATGGGAAAAAAAAGCATTTTTATTCATAAATTATTGAATGGAATGTCAGCACATGATTAAAATCAGAATATAATTTTAAATAAATTATGGTTACACTATACACCACATATTAAAACAATGGTTGGAGCAATTACAATAAATAAGAAATTTAGCTTAAAAACTCATTTTATTGGTATGACAATGAATAGATGAATCTTAATTTATATAAAACATGATAAATTTCAACAATACAAAACCTCATGATAGCTCAAGATGAAAAAATAATTTAATACTCAATGAAAAACATGATGATTGAGATTTATTTATATCATATAACTTAGCTTAAACACAGCTTGAGAATTGATAAATACATGAACAGAATACAATTCACATTTTTAAGTAGAGAAATATAAATGCATTAAGAAATATAATGAATGTCTTGTATTCTTTGCTAACTCTTAAAAAAAACTCTTACTTTTGGAAATTGAGTATTACAATTTATACATTTTATAATAAATTCCAAACACAAAAAGGCAGCCAAGTTAAAAAATAATAATAATAAAGTAGTTAAATATAAACAATATCTTTTGTATACACATAAAATATTATAAGCATATTTGAAAGCTTAAATATTTCCTAAATTCACAACAAATAGTATACTTAAGATTACCAGTTTAAAGTTTATTTTAGCACAAACTATTTTTTAGCAATAACTTTGATTAGAAATATAACTGATTATGATATCAAAAGCATTTATTTCATGTTTTTGATTCTTAACAAACAAGTTGCAAAATTAAAAATACTCTGCAAATGAGAAAGCCTAAATCTTAAAATGAGATAATTTATATAACTAAAAATTCCACATTAAATAATATAAAAAACATTTAAATCAAACAGTGAAAACATTTAACACACATTCAAAATTATAAATATGCTCAAAAATATTGGTAAATAACTATAATTTTTTGTAACTTTTCATAATCTATTACACATTCCCATAAACAATTTTATATATTATAGCTTTTCCATTCAGTACAACCATCTACACACAATCTTTAGCATAAAATTATTTTATATCCTTCAGTTTATCTCTCCCACTACTGTTAAACAAAAATAAAACCTACTCCTGTTCAATATGATTTAAAATGAAATATCGATTTCCCCTTTATTAAATAACTATGAAACAAAATTTTAAAGTAGGAATTGAAAAATAACAAGTCATATATTTACAAGCTTTTAACAGTAAAAAAACATGAAGTGTATAAATATTTTTATACACAATCAAAAAATGACAAATGCTTACTACTTTAAGACAAATACAGTTTATTGCTTTTCAAAAAAATTAAAAATCACATGCTTTTTATTTTATTCTATATACACTCAGTGCAATTGCAAAGAGCTCTTTGCTATTTTTGATGGTTTTTACTATTAATATAATTTTGTCTGACAAAATTTTCTTCAGAGAACATTCTTATTTCCTAATAAAAGAAAACCAAACAATAATTGCATCAGGATTTAATATTCAATAGTTGCTTAATACTTCCAAGTTAACCATACAATTTTAACAAAATCAAAAAAAGTTATACATTAAACTGAGAAATTCTACAAAAATCCTTTAAAGTCACTATTATTTAACATTACTGATTGATTAAATAATGCTTAACACCCAGAATATAAGGTGGTATATATAAGCAAGATTCTACAGAAAGAAATCAATTCTAATACACAATTTCATTGTATTGAAATTAACAATAAAATAGCAATTTCTATGGCAGGTTCATAACAATAAACATGAAACTGTGTAGCATTATTCAATATTTTTGAAATCAGAAAATACTTAAATGAGTTTTAAATGTTTGCTTTATACTTAAATGAGTTTTAAGTATGAAATAATTCATTTCTGTAAACAAAATCTGAAACTACACTGGCTGTATTGTAGATATGAAATGCATATAGTTACAGATAATATTACATCATATATTGTAAAAGTGAGCATTGTTATTTCACAAGGGTCTGCAATCAGATCTAACATATGAAACACATATTTAAGATACAAATAAAGCTGTATAGAAATCACTTTTAGCTTTTTGAAATATCTTGATGAAAGGAGTAAAAGAAAATACTTCTCATAGATAATGATTTGGATGTTTGGTTTGAATACAAACTGCTATAGATATATGAGGCAACTGAAAACAATTTTATACTGCCATCAAATGATAGATGGAGACATTTGCTTTCCTAGCTTCCACACCATGCCAAGTATAGATTGAAGATCTATAGTTGAATTCAATGTGAAGTAATAAAAAATATGGACACTATAATCATTAGCAGAATAGAGTATTACAGATAAGAAATTTGAGAACAAGAAAAATTTGATGCAAAAAATATTGAATTTTAAATTTTTATGGGAAAATGGTTGATTGATAATTTATGCTGCTTAAAGATAATTTTTCTCGCTACGCTTTTAAAAACTGAGTACTTCGTAAATAAGTTAATCATAAGAAGACTCAATTGAATTTTTCTTTCTCACAGATAATTTTTAAAACATAGTGTTATCATGTTTTTTTTTAAATCTTTAAAATTATCTCTTTCAAACAAACTGATAAATCTGCCATACCCAGAATATATAAAATTACAGCAAGACGTGCAAGATAAACATACGGAATTAAAATTCTTTGTAATGGAGTTGAATTAAATTGGAAACTGCACTAAAAAACACACACAAATATTTTACTTCAAAAGAACCTGACTAGAAGAAAGAAACATGATTTAAAACAGATCATAGCTGTAATTACAAATAATAAAAACAATACAACAAAATGCACATAAACAGCAGAAACTAATTGAGTTAATAAATTCACCGTAAGTACCTATTTTCACTAAACATATGTACAAAAAACAGAAGTGATCACACAGGATGATTTATTAAATTTCATTTAACATCCATGCATATATATTTACACTTTCAATGTTAGTTCTATATTTCAATATTAACATGAGATCTTGAGTATTTATGATCACTACTGATTTAATAAACATATAACTTGACTTTCCTATAACAAAATACAACAGTTAGCTATAAAAGGTTTGCATACTTAAGACAAACCCTTTAAAATACAACAGACTACAAACACTGTTTCCACGACATGCAAATGCATTTTATAATAAATAGCACACGTGTATTGCTGCATTCCCAAAATTCATAAATTTTTACAATACACAAAAACTAGATATTACTGAGAAAATATAAAACAATAAAATTATAAGAAATTTTCCCCCTTAATATCCATTAAAATATTCAAAAAATTCTGATGAAAAAAGAAATTGTATCTTAAAGCTATGCTTTATTTCCAAAATTATATCACTATAAAATTACCTAATTAATAGTTAAACATACTCCTTCACAAAATTTTCAAGTCATAATACATTTCTATAACTGAATTCAATACTCATTCAGATTCATCTTTAAAAAAATTACAACCAATGTAAATAAAGATGTTCATCAGCAAACAAGAAAAGTGAGAAACTGGTAAACATATATCAAATGTTTATACACTACTTAAAATCCAAATTTAAACTGTTATGAAAATAATTAAGATTTGTACATTGGTCTTGAACCAAAAACACAGCTTTATCTTATGAACTAATAGACAAGCAAATTTCTTTAATCCACAGTAGCTTAAAAATGTCAATGTAAGAATAACTAAGCACATGTAAAATTTTTGCATCAGAAATTTATAGTATAATTGTAAATTCATACCAGTATTCCTTTTAAAATAACCAAATACCTTTAAAAATTTGATTTTCCTATTTAGCAATAGTTTCTTTATTCTTTGATAGCAAATTTGTTCATTATCACACAAAAATATTAAGTAATTTTAGATGTAATGACAGCATTAAAAAAGAAGGAATTTCCTTGATAGTTGATTGAAAAGAAACGCGCGGAATAGCAAAAAGCAACATACTGATAAAATCATCATTTATATAACATAATCAATACACTAATAATTCAATTATCAAACCAAGAATTTCCACATCTTAAGGAATGGTACACTTAATACTGAATCAGTATTTCTCTTTCTGCTAAGTGCCAGGTTTTTATTTAAAAGTAATTCTCCACATAATTAAAAATTGGAACTTTTTAATAAGAGGAGTTGCAAATTATTATCTGAAAATTGAAAATTAAATACTTGGCACAGATCCTTAAAAAAACTGAAATTTATAAATAATTCACAAAATACAAAATAACAAGAAGTGTTAAATGAAAAAAAAATCTCACAAATGGAGTATATATATATATTTTTTTAGTATGATTTGGGTTTATATAAAAAAAAACTAAATAAAAGCAATACCTAAACACTCATAAGAAAATGCATTAATTATATACAATAAAATGCATCCCAATATCTCTACACTTCTATTAAAAAATTTATTAAGATACATCAAACCAAATAAACAATGTAAAAGAGATTGATACAAAGAACATTTCTCCTTTGTTAAATTTAGAAAGTTTTTAACAATAAGCCCACTAAAGCCACCCATTTACCCAAGCGATTGGAGGTTAAGTTTCCCTGCGGGAAACAGGCACTCCGGCAAAATTCTAACATTCTTTCCGAAATGCGATAACATAAGTTCAATCACTTTATTTACAGAAACACACAAACCAAATACAGAAAAGACTTCAAATAATATCAAAGTATTTAAAACACTTCAATCATATAATTTTAAAAAACAATAAATAGCAATCAATCTTTATATACATTTAAATAAAAATTCTCACAACACAAATATATTACATTGATCAGTTTTATTTTCTTGTATCCATAACAAGAAAATAAAATTGATCAACTTCTGTCTCACAAAGACATCTTCAATCTAATAAAAGTAATTTAAAATTCACTAACTAGTCATAAAAAACAATTTAAATAACAAAATTGATTTCAAAACATATGTACAATGTTAGCAGAAAAAAAAGAAACCCTTTTAAACAATATTTGAACATTACATTTTGGCTGTAGTTACATTATATCAAAGACTTTTGACAATAAATGGCTTTAGAAACAAAAAATTAAACTCAACAAAAACTTATAAACAATAACAAAATGTATGAAATTTTAAACATCATCAAATATACCAGCAGGAGGTCTTCCAATACGAGACCAAGAAGATCGTAAGTAAGTATTACCATCTTCTCCTGTATACTCCTCATGATGCAAAGGTCTACCAAAATCATCAGGTGAATGATTTCTTTCTTCTGTATAATCTATAGGTTCAACATCTTTCAGAAGTTCAATGCGAGAGTTCTCTTCAGGAGATGAACTTGTCATGCCTTCAATTAAGATAAAATATAGATCAAATATATTCATTCAAATAATCAATTCAGAAAAAGCAAAATAACAAATTTACATATATATAGTATAGACACACACAAAATGATATCAAATACTGATAATCCTTTCTTTATCTTGAAAATATAATTGTACAAGCAAACAAATACTAAGTTCAATGACAATTTAAATAAATAGATAAATAAATTTTGCAATAATACAAAAAAATTATAAATATTTGAAAATTAAAGAATCTAAGCAGCATTTTAACAAAACATTTAGAGTTTTGCTTCAAAACTTTCAGAATACACTGACAAATTCCCCCTTATTTTTAATAAACAGAGAAGTGTTAATGTTTGTTACACTAGTCTATTAACCCTTATTGAAGCTTCTGAGCATCATAGAACATATGCAACCAATTTCTTTCATATATATATATATTTCAGAGGAAATTTTATGATATCCTACATAAAAAAATATATGATTCTGTTTATTTTATAATTACACATACTTTTTGAGAATGGACCCAATAGTTTCAATAATGATAATATCTGGGAACTGGGGAGAATTCATTAGTTACTAACAGTTAATAAAGGCACCATATAATATTAGTGTAATCAGTAAATGTTTTTTGTCATTGGGGATTTTCTAGAAATAAAATTTCAATCAAAATCCTACTTAAAGTGGCCTTTTATTTCAAGTTCTTCATCTAAATAATTCATGGTTTATAACTCACTCAAGAAAATGCTTTGCAATTCTGTTTATAACCATAAAACCTAACCCATTTTGAAAGTTAAGTATTTTAAGAGTCCACTTTCCTCTTATTAAGCATACAAGCTACAGACAGTAAAATGTTTTAAAAAAAGCTTACTGATGTCGCGAGTACCAGATCTTCTAGTGGATGTACCTGAACCTGGCCTAGTCGTCTGTCGTCGCCGGAGTTCTTTGTTTTCTAATCTTTGTCTTCTATTCTTTTCTAAGAAAACATATTTGAAATCAAGAACAATTATTCTAGTTCTTAAGTATTGTAAATAGAAAAATATACATGGCTCTAAAATAATATATATTATAATTATTAACATGTATAGAATTCTGGTATAATCTTATTAAAAGAAATCTATACTGTAAATCAGGATTACTGTACATTTTTTGTCTAAAACTACTAATTAAAAGAGAGCAGATAATACAATACGTTTGGTTAAGAGACTTTAAATGTAGTACATCTTATATGAGATATTTATTTATTTTTTAAAAATATACTAACCTCTCTTTACCAATTCTCTGCCTTCCTCAATTAGATCGGAGGTCATTTCATCATCTCCAATAAATTGTTCAAAACCAATGAAGTGCAAAATTCTACTGCATATATTAAAATAAGTAGCTAAGCAGACAAAAAATATCAGGATAGGAAAGTAAATATTGAAACCATCTGATATAATTGGAATAACATCCATATGCCCCATTATCTAGAATAAAATCAAAACCAGAAATTAATACAACTGCAAATTGGAAATAATTTTTTTAAAAATGTATGGCTTACTTACAACTTTACATTTACATCACATTTGATTTTTTAAAATTTTAATGGAATTAAGTGACTTAATAAACATTTAATGTAACATATGACAAGCAATTCTAAAAATAAGCTTCCATTCTCTTAATTACTTTCCAACTTAAACCATACATAGAATTTAAAACATTTAACAAGTTTTATGAGATATTGCCCTTTATATCAGGAAGGATTGAAAGAATTGAGAATTGAATTATTCTTGAAATCCAACCACAGATTTCATCAATAAAGAAATTTATTTAATTTAATTAAAATATATAAAAACAGTGTTAAAGGCTTAGCAGTTTTGTAAAATATGAGTGGACACTTTTCTGTTGTCAAAGATGATTTGGTTGATTAAGTGAATGAGAAAATTCGTGAAAGCAGATCGTTCACGATAAGATCGCTTTGTGATGAGTTTTCACAAATTTCAACTTTCATCATTTCAAAAATCAGCCACAAGCTGCAATCGAACTAGTCAAACAATTTCAGGGCACCACAAATTTATAATATTTAAAAAATTATAATCTATTTTACCTTAGTATAAGAAGTTTCTTCGATATTAGAATTTTTGGTAACATGACTATCTAGATGAATAAGACCCAGGAAATTCAGGCAAAGAGGTGGAGTTAGACGACAAAGCAACCTTAAAAAATATGAAATTATGTAGTAAAATACTGAAAAAAATCTAAATTACTTTATTTCTACTGTTCGCTAAATTCAAAGAAAACTGGAAATATGACAGTTGAATACAATTTCTATTTAACAATTTTCAAATGTAATGGAGTATTTTTGAAATCAAAATGTACTTAAACACTTTAATACCAACCAATACTATGAAAAGAAAAACAGTATCATATGAAAATGGAAAGAAGCACTGCTGAAAAGTGCCCAAATACCTTTTTAATGCAGAATGAAATATTTTATGGACTTTAATGCTTATATATGTATAAATATCATTTTAGTGTAAAATATTATAATATATATTAAAATAATACCTGATACCATCATATTTACTTCCACATTGTTCAGTGTGCATTACTTATCTTAATTTTAAAAAATTACATAAAACTTTTAACATTTAATCCAAATAATGAAAAACCTCTATTCAGAATACATGTTAAAATTCCAAAATGCTAATGAGAATTTAATTACAATGACACACTTATTTCACTGCTACCTTATTTTAATTTTAAAATGCATCTATACATACGAAATAACACATTCATTATGAAGAAAGAAGAATTAAATTAATTTAAATGCACAGCAGATGTGTTTTGCAGAACAGTTTGAACTGAATTAAACTATATTTTAGAAAATATTTCATTATTTAAATTTCTGTGAGAAAAATTAAGAACTTATAATATTTTCAGTATTTTCTATAGAATACTTTTATATATATATATATATATTTTACAGCATATTTTCAATTAAAATTTTGGCGAGATATTAATATTCATACTTCAGTATCAGCAAAAAACTAACAATTGCAGCAAATACATTACTTACTCAAGAACTGGAAAAAATTATAAGATTTTATCTCATTACAATTCACTCTTTTCTATAATATAATTACACAATTTGTTTAGTAGTCATATTCACAAACAATAACTAAGAATACAAAAAAAAGCAAAATGTGACTGTTAATTAAGGATACCTCTGAATGAATTTTGTGGATGATTTTTATATAGTCTAGTTAAAAAAAACAGTAAACTAATATATAACATTTCACTAAAGTCTATAATCTGAAATAAATTAACTCTTTAATAAATTATAGATTTAAATATTTTAAAAAAATCTTAATTCCTCTATTTAATAAAAACTATTTCAATACATAGAGAACAAAATGCATGCAATGAAAGCATTTTACCTCATTAAATATCTGAAATTTTACAGAATGCATCTTTCTTATTACAATCACAAATTTTAAAATTTAAATCTTAAACACATTTAACATTCATTTAAATTATTCTAATGAAACAAAAGTTGCATTGCTTATTATTTGCAGATGGATCAAACAAACAAAAATCAACCATTTAAAATTAAATAGCACAAATCCATTTAAAAATAAGTTATTTATATTTTTTTAATGTGCTACTTTTGTTACATGCATTTGTTGGCATAAATTCTGGTCTCTGGATGGTTGATTTTCGATTTATCTTTATCACATTATTTCAAACTTTCTTTGAAAAATCTTTCAATGAGCCTTCAAGAAATTTGCTTAAAGTAAATGCCCTGAAGAAAATGTTATCAGGGTAAACAAATGTGTTTAAAAGGACAAGATATTTTATTAAAGTTCTCTCCATCATTTTAAAGGCTTGTTTTTCAAATTAAAAAATTTTGTATTCAATGAATGTCCATTTAAAATACTTACAAAAAATATATATAAAAGATACTTTATTTTTACACCTCATCATTTTGAATATTTCATTTCTTAGTATAATTTTTATCACAAAAAACTATTGAGTTGTGTTCAATATTTTATTTTATACATAACAAAGAACAATTTAATAAATAAGACAACTTACATTCCGCAAAATATAAGACTGTATTCATTAGTTTGGTGATGAGGAGCTAAATAGTAGTAATTTAATATTCTAATACGAAATACAGTGTAATAAGCACAGACACACAAATATGCTATAGTTGCTGTTGATATGACCTATGAAACAAGAATGATTTGATATTGTAATATCAAACAGAGAAAGAAAAAAAACAGATAAAATAACAAAAATTACAGAATAACACTAAAAATAATCACACTTTAGTATTATAATGGGAGTAAGGGAAAATTCTGTCAGGTTTTTTTTCTCCCTAAAAATTTTTTCACTTTTTATTTAAAACATAATCTAAGATATAATGTCCTTTGTAAGTTATTACTGTCTGGCAGCATTTTGGCAGTTGATCTAACCCCTGGAAAAGAAGTCATCAGTTTTGGAGACAAAGTATTTATCCACTGCCATTTGAGTACCCTCATAATTTATGTATTCATTTTCATCAAGAAAGTTTTACAGCGACTTGAACAGAAGATAAAGAGATGGGGCAATATAAGGAGTATATGCTGGCTGAGATAATGTTTTCTAACCCATCTCTACAATTTTTTATGTGGTGTTCCATGCCACAGGTAATTCAGCGTTGTCATGATGAAGAATCTCACCCTTACTGTTGGCAAAAAATGGACACTTATATGGAATTCTTTATTCAAAATATCAAGTTGTGAAAAGGAACGACCATTTAATTTTTTTTCAGCACCTCATTAGAGCCCTATACCCTTGCTGTCTCACCAACAACACAAAAAAATCTTCTGATGCATGCCAGCTTTGGATGTAGGTGGTAGTGTCTTCCCTACGTAAACATATGTTTTTTTTTACTAACCTCCTGTTTATATGCTATACACTTTTCATCTTCAATCATCTATGTTCCAAAAACGGTTCAATTTTTGTGACGAGCACGATTTGAAGAACATATCGAAATTCAGTCCATTAAATTTTTTCCCTTAAATTCATGTTCCACCCAGAGTTTGGACATGAAAACAAGCCTTTTTATATAATTCAAAGCAGTAGACTGATGAATTTCAAGCTTGAAGCCCATTTCTGTGAAAGTTAACGTGGCATTTGTCTCCTGATCATTTTGCGTAACATTTCATCACTGACAACTAGTGGCCTTCAGATCTGGGTTTATCTTTCAAAGAAAAATTCCCCAAGCGAAATTTCACAAGCCATCTTTGGCATGTTAAGCTGTTAATGCTTCCTTTCCAAACACGTCACACGTTTCTTTTCGCCTCCATCGTGTTATTCCCTTTACAAGTTTAAAAAATAACTAAAATGCAAAAAAATGTGTATAAATCATCAAAATTATACTAATCTACTTGTTTGAACCAGTTTCAGATAGATCAAAATCTTACTAAGTATTGACAAAACATATTAATTGCATATGTTCAAAAACGACAGAACTTTCCCTAATATCCAATACATACAATAGATTTCCTTTAAAAAAAATTAAGATAACATTATGAATAACAAGAATGAATTTTGAAAACATAAAAATTATCAACCACTTAATCAATTACTTCGAATTTTAACACAATCGATGTCGACTAGGAGATATCTGAAGTGATTTATTAAAATCTTTGGGGAAAAAATGAGAACCCTCGCAACTTCAGCGCTATAAGCTTAGATTTAATAATAAGTAATGAAATAAGTTTATTACAGTTTGAGGATCATTTTGCATTTGTATTGTTGACTGTTATTGAATCGAATTAGAAATCAACAAAATAAAACACAACGAAAAAATTTAATAGCAGGAGGGGGGAAACCAGGATTTGAAACACACAACATTAAACTAATATTATATTTAGTGAAATTTTAGGGTCTCTTTAAATTAAAATATTGATGTTTTGGGCAAGATGCTTTAAATCTGTGTGGCAATGAATGGATTAAACACTAAATAAAATATATAAGTTATTTTAAAAAATTTGATTCAAAAGCAATACATTAATCTTTTTTGGTAGTGAAAAATAAGATATTTTTTTAAATAAATGTTCCATAATTGTACTTTAACTGGATTATTTTTAAAATGATAAAGTTTCCAAATTTGATCAAAAAACTTACTTCTATAGCAATATAATTATAATTCTCCCTTGCTGATGATATAAAGAGAGCAAATAAGGATAATGTTGGCTTTTGCGTGAAAAAAGTTAATTCAGACCAAACCACGATGGCACTAAATACTGAGAGCACAACACACAATGTTCTATATACCCAATTACGAAGCATGCAATACCAATACCATTCTGAAAAAAAAATGAAAAAATTAATTTTTAACTGTTAACAGAATTTTACATGCATAATGTAATATAAAAGAATACCTTTGCATTGTTTTTAAAAAACAAATTCTTTTAATTATGATAAAAAAAATTAATCATTCATTTTAAATCAAATAATTCAATTTCAATTTGAAACTTAACATATTTTTAAAAGATTAATAATTAAATCAGGAGCTCAAAAACTAAACATTTGTTATTTTGACTTCTATTAAAACATAACTGGGATTTGGAAACTGCATTGGTTTATATTTAAGAATTATTACAAAACTTTATACTATAATAATAAACCATATGAAAGCCTTAAAAGATATTCAGAGTTTCACCTAAAATAATGAATTTTGGGTTTATAATAAACTCACTGTCTTGGATTTCAAAAATAATTAAATCATTGCAATAAGTTAGAAAAAATCAATCACATCTTGACGATTTTATAATCGGTTGAATAAATATACAGCAATTAATGAATTAAAAAATTCTTGTTCAAATACAGTTACAAAGCATTTTGATCATTCATGCAAAACACATTGCTGATCTCATGAATCTCTTATAACATTTACTTATTATTTTTATAAACTGAAAAGTTAGTTTAAAAAGTAAAATATAAATTTTTAATTACTATATTTTAAAGAAACTAATAAAACATTTAAAAATGTCTGAGGATTCAAATTTTTGAACAAGAATCAGCAGATATTTAACACTGCTAAAAGAGATGAAGAAATAAATAAAAGAGGGGAAATTTTGTAAGAAAATTTATTAAATATGAGTATTAAGTTCACTTGCCGATTTAGTTGAGACAGATTAATAGCAATTTTTTACAGGACAAAACATTTCAAAAACAAATATAGTATTAACATAAGGATGATCACACTGCCTGACATTTTTAAAACATAGCTAATAAATAGATAAAATAAAACTAAATGAATGAAAAATTCCAGTACACTAAAACAAAAATTAAAAAGTTATTATCTGCCTCTTTTTCAATATTACAAAAATGTCATGAGCATTATAAAATTATTTGGGTAGGTCCTACAAAGTTTCTTCAAAAAATAAATTTTCTTTTACTGAAAGTTCAGAAAAGCATTAGAAAGTATTGGTTGGGGCACATAATAGAATATCAATGAAATATAACAAGGAAATGTCATTATTCATTATTGTTTTGATAATTCAAATATTCCATTTAGCACATAATGTATTATTTTTAGAAAACTAAAATACTTTACATGACATAAATCGATAACATTTGCTTGAAATATTTTAAATCAACTACAAATTTATGATAAAATAATCATCAATAATAACAAAAATAGATCAAATTTTTTTTCAGAAATTTTATGCAACATTACTACACTAATGAATGACTTATATTTGCATGTATTTATGGAGGGGGGGGGGTGAAATTTTTTGTTGAAAATGAAATCTAGCAGGTAAAAAAACCTATTTAAATAGGTACCTATTTTTGGAGTACGTAGCGATTTGAAGAGAGGAATTCTAGTTGGTTTAAGAGATGTTTTGAACATCTTTTCTCTGTTACTTTCATTTGCAACAATATCTTCCCAATGAAAAACTTGTTCCAACAACATATTCCATTGACATTGAGTACGCCGATACATATGTATTGCACGAATTATCTGGAATGTTTCAAAAATATAAAAGTAAAAAAATTATACAAGAAATCATGAAACGTGGGAAATATTAATACTGATAATAGTCAAATATTAAATTATGTAATTAGAAAAGATTTCATTACCTAAAATTGTACACTTCAGCAGAAACAATCATTTACAAACAAGATATTTTAAATGTTAGGTTACAAAACATCCTTTTAAGAAAACTTTGACTCAACCTTTTTTATTTCATTTCAAAAATGGTAACTTACAGAATGAGTTAAATAAGATACAAGATGAAACATTTAATATTGTACCCATAAATTTAAACACAGCATAATTTCTCTGATTGATTCTTTTCCCACATCACTCTTTTCCCTTTGTAAATGTGTTCAATATTTTCACCCCATTCATGGAGCAAGTAACTCTTAATACATATATTAAATCAGAAAATTGCCTTTTGTTTCATACTACAAAATTTAAGGGAAGTAATCTATGTATAAACACTTTTTGTCAGCATGAAAATAAATTTTTCTCTCTAAAACTGCAGACAATATTAGTCAAAAATATTTCAATAATTTTCAAATTTGATATACATAGTTTTTATAAAATACATTCACCTTAAACTGAAATTGTAAATAACTAGTGAAATCTATGGAAAATTTAGGGATTGTGCTTCTAATTACAGAAATATTTTCCATGCAATAAATAAAAAAAATTATACATAAATAAGGAAGCAATATAATATTCTGAATGAAATAACTGTGGATAAATGCATCACCATGTTTAAAACAATAAGAGAATACCCTGCTCAATGTGCTATCAATTGTGTATCAATGTTTTTAAGAAAATAATTACATTAAATTTTAAAAAAACTCAGTCCAATTGTATAAGATTTTTTAAAAGCTAGAAGGTCATATAAATTTTTAAAAAACCTCTGAAATATTATTATTAAATAATTTAAAATGTAGAGAATTTTAACTTAAATTTTAAAAACTCTTTTTGTTGTTGTTAAATTTCCATTTTGAAATCATATTAAACTATCTTTAGTACACACATGTAAATAAAATTAATGTGAAGAGTTGAATACAGAGATCTTTTTGCAAATTATAATCATATCTACCTTTAATGTTATTAGACATTTACATTTGTGATAAGTCAATAACACAGTTCAAAATATTGAACTTTGTTATGAACCTTCTTCATAGTACAATTTATGCACACACACACAAATTTTTAATTTAATGATTTTCAACATTTTTTTATTGCCTCCTATGTGTGCATACTATGTAAAACAGAATTTGGGCTCGGAGTTTCAAAAAAAGCTAGCCATTTAATTTTTTAAGGAAAAATTTGTGGAGTGATTTGAAAATGCTACTCCTTTTACAAAAATTTACATACTTACACGAAATTTGATTTACAAATACGTCAAACTATGTAGAACAAAAGTTGCTATGGATTTTACTTTAACATGATTGGTATTCGTACAATACTTCTTTTCACGAATGCTTAGTTAAAATTCCTTAAAAAATGTATAAATTCTGAGTTAAATTTTTTTTTAAAAAAATAACTATTACTTTGATTCAAAAATGCTATACCAAACTTTTGTTACAGGTACTATTACCTATAGGTAAAAAAAATTCACAGCATTAGGCACAATAGAAAAAAAGCCTTAGCATTTTAAATGAAGACAAACTAGTTACTTTACCTTTCTGAGATAATGAGATAAGTTTAAAGTTTTGATTTGCCATAGGGATGTGAATAAAAACGTACGTAAAAGCTATTATAATTCTACATTTTTTAAGTTTAGAGCTTTCAAATTTTGTGAGGTTATAGAAAAGTATAGAACGAATAATTTAGGCTAAAAAAATTAGATTTGATTTTTTGACTGAATTTTGCCAAATCGTACTGTGTCTTCTTAATATTCCAAAAGAAATAAAAATTCAGGATATATTTTTCATCAATAGCAGTTTTTCAATGACTTAATTTCAGAAATATTCTTTACAACTATAACTAAAACATTTTAAAAGTTTTAATACAGTTTTTCGAATTGGAGTAAAAGATCAAGTACCTTTTTACATGTACAATAAAAAAAAGCACAAATTATACTATTCAAATATTCTCTATGTATTCACTATGCATACTTTAAGTATTACAAAAATATAGTGAAAAAGAAATGATGCCAAATAGACTATTGAAATAAAAACCTACCAGCAGGAATAATTAAAAATTTTGAAAGAATGAAAAGAAAAAAATGAATTTAATCACACAAAGTTCATATGGAAGATAAAAAATTATCTGGATGAAATTGATCTAAAATATATTGATGAGAAGAACCAAAAATGTATTAAAAAAAACAGTACATATTGACCCAATCTTTCATACTGACAAACTCACAGACATTAAATGACATTTTTTCCATGCAGCAAATATAGCGCACAAAATGAAAGTGACCACTAATAAAAAAAATAACTAAAAAAATATGATACTATGAGGAGGGATAAACAAACCTGTTTATGAAGCTTTGCAAGACCTTTTACACTTATACCATCGATGGTGAAATGAGCATCATCTCGAGATCTTCTGAGCTGAGTCACAGATTTCCTTTCATCAGGTAACTGTAAAAAATATACAGGCTTTTTTAACTCATTGAAACTCAGTAATTTAATATAAGTTATTTGTTTTGCTTAAAATAATCCATTAAATAATTTAATTACAATATCAATAATTAATTCA
>BMAO01006266.1:0-29977 GCA_019973975.1 Trichonephila clavata | reverse complement strand
TTCTTAAAGATGAACCTAAGCCATAATTCAAAAATATAAATACTTTTTAGAGGACTTTCTGTCGTAAGACAGTTAAGATAAGAATCCTGTATTCGTAAATTTGTTTAGATAATTTCAAAACTGACTTATCATATTTTATCTTGTTTTTTATTTTTTATAGTTAAGATGATTACCAGTTTAGGAAAATGTTTTGAAATATGTTCTCATTATCGTAAAACTACAGTTTTTCAGGAAAATTGAGCTATAGGTTCCGAAATTTTGTGTTCCCTCATCAATGAAATCGTTAAGCTTAAATTTTATGTCACGAAATTCCATCCTAATTTTCATTTAATTATATTATTTTATTAATTTTCCTTTTTGAACTGGCTACGAGAGCTCTTGAAAAACGAATTTGATATATCTGGACTCATTGAAAAGATTACGACTAAAACAGAACTGCCTCCACCCCCGGTTTATATTATAACTAGACGCATAAATTAATTCTACAGCATACACAAATTTGACATGATTAACTATTCTACAAAGCGGGTCTTCAACATCCTCATAAATTCGTACAAATCTCCATACATTCTTCATAAAAATAATGACAGATTACCCTGCTGGGATGAATTGGAAATCCATTCAATATGCAGCCGAAATTCCTCTCTGGGAAAAATATGGTTTCTTTACTGTAAATATACACTCTATAATGTTCTCGGACACTCTGAATAGTAAATTATATATATATATAGTCCAGGATATATATTATTATATAAAAATATATCTTGAATCACACACATCACATTCGTTATTAAACACATGGATCCCAAGTGCGAAAACTTTGGGAAAACATAATTTAGACTTAATTAGAAAAAATTCAAAGAGAGTTTATGAGTTTGTGATGACAGACTCTACATTTTTGTTTCGTTGTCTCAGGTAGTATAACTATATTCGTGCATTTCAGTTCATTTATGCTTTCGGGGGTTTTTTGTCCTACCGGATAGAGTGCTCGATGATAATTTATGCATACCTTCATATATTTTCTAAGGTCGATATAAACAGACAATTAATCAATTAATTTCTCCTATTCCTTTTCTATTAAGAGTAAAAGTCAAATTTTTATTTTTTCTAACTCAGTTTACAGTAAAAATTACTTTGACATCTATTTTTGGAATCAGATAACACTAATACTTAGCTTTCAAACTATGAACTATGAAGTTTGTGTTGAATGGAACTGTGCAAATTAATAGCACATATTACTTGTTTGATATTAAAAAAAGAAATCTGCGTTTTATGGGTTTTATTTCTGTGGTAAAATAAAGAAATTATTTCAAATGTATTTACGAACTATATTCATTTAGTATTTCTTCAGCGAAAAAACACTTAGTTATTTTACTATCAAACGTTTGCTTATATTGGTGAAATTACACGCTGTTTTAATCTTTATATATTGTTGTTTTGCTTTTATTCTTAAAAAATCAATTATACCACTATATTATTTTATATTCTGCATCAAATCTTAAATATCAAAATTTTTGCTTTTGGTGCTAGGATGTTCAGCTTTTCGAATCTCAGCAATTACCTGATTAGAAAGGCTTGGTCATTCTTTTACAACAGACAGTCCCGTTTTGAACACAATTTACAGAATGTTAAAATGCCACATTTTAAAGGTTAATATCAAAATATTACTTTTTTTCTCTATGAATTTCTTATATTTTTCTTCGTTAAAGAACTTAAACAGCTCCCACATTCTTTCATGGGTATCTGTACCAAGAAAAATATCTCTTTAACATCTCGTATATATATATATATATATAACACATGGGCTGAAAAGTCCCGGGCCTAACAAAGAAAACACAGTTTTTTTTTTGTTCAAAATTAGCTTTATTCGTCAACGTAATCTCCATCAAGAGTTTCATTTGATTATATTATTTTATAAATTTTCCTTTTTGAACTGGCATGCCAGCTCTTGAGAAACGAACTTGTGATTTCTAGACTCCTTACGAAGAGGACGACGAAAACAGAATTGCCTCCACACAGCTTTATATCATAACACGACTCATATATTAATTGTTATAAAATAAGAAAAATCTACATGCTTATCCCTTCTACAAAGCGAGTCTTCAATATCCGCATCATTTTTCGTAAAGATTTTCATACATTAATTTTTAAAAAAATGACAGCATAGACCGCTGGGATAAACCGATAATCATTCAATGAGCAGCCGAAATTCCTTTCTTTGAAATATATGGCTTATTTAATGTAAATAAACACTCTACACTGTTTTCTTACAGTCTGTATTTTAAATTCTAAACAGTTAAGGTATATATATATATATATATGTGTGTGTGTATTTTGTATATATATATTAAATGTAAGGATAACTAAATTAGATCTAAAATTAAATCCTAGTCCACATTTATCTTTTATTTTCCCGTTACATCTTCCAAGTATTAAATTTATTATCGAGTTCGGAAAGGAAGAACACATGAAACTTTAAACAGAGCTTTGTCTCACCTAGCATTAATTTTTATTACCTCGTATGTCCTGCTTAACTTTCAAAAATGTACTTCTTCAATAAGAAATATACTTGAAAGGCATCTGGATTTTGAGTTGCCGCCAACTCTGATATTGAACACGTGCCCGATTTCTCTCTTAGAAGCAGATCACAAATAGCGTTAGATGAAAAAGTCTGTTCAAAATAAAATGCCTTGGTGTTCACTCAAAAAACACGACATGTATACATTTATATGAATATATGTTGTATAACCTATATTATATATTATTATTATTATATATTTACACAGAGTTGCCATAATTAAACTTCAAGTGTTCAAGGGGTGCTGGAAGGAAAACCACTGGGAATATTCCATTGAAATTTGGTATCTTTCTCCCGATACATTGTGGGCCTTTGATTCGTTACAATTGCTGCTTTGAAATGCGAAACACGCATAAACGAAATTACGTTTCCTGTACAAATTGTTGTAAAATACGACAATGCATCCCACATACTGTTAATCAGACTTAAAAAAAAAGGTGAGTGAATTACATTTTTTTTTCTTATACCATGGTGTTAACGAACTAGAAATGAGAACTCGATTTTTAGAAAAAGTGTTTTAATTAATAATATAGATGTGATTATTATTTATTATTTAAAATATATGTCTGATCCTCTTTTTTACTAAGGGTATTTTTCAAGACGTTTTTTTATGTTGAAACTTCAAAGTTTGATTAAAGTATGACACATCACAGCATATTTAAATTAATTTGCAAGGCACTTAGCCACTGTTTAATGCATTGCTTCGCACTATACGATGCAACAGATGTTCGTGCGTTTAGTGTTCATTTTATTGAACCGGATTTTTTTAATTGTGTTGTTTCCTCTTCCTTTTCAGATTCCACAATTTATTGCATTCAGACACAATGTAAATCTATAAGATTTTGAGTGGTCAGTTCTTGTATGGGATCTTCCTCAATCTCTTCCATATCGTTATTACCCACTACCAAGCAAACGTTGTGGCCAAAGTCTTAAATACTACAAACTTCATACTAACATGGTCACCGAAAAAAAAACTTGCCTCTGGTAAACTTTTTTTTACTTAACATTCATTGCATACGAATTAGAACACTTCACAATAAGTAACAATAATATAGTAGTCTTGTATTCATTTTACCGGAATTCTTTAGTTGTCAACTAGTTCCACAATATCGTTTGCAAACATTTATTTAAAGATTAATATAGTCGGAAGAAATAAAATATCTAAACGCGCTTGTCAAAGGTAAGCGAAAACATCTTTGAGTGGGTGTTTATCAAAATATAGCAGGAACTTAGGTGTGATATTAGCTATAAGGTAATGACACCGGGATTTAGCGATTATTCGGAGGCAATTACAATGTCTTATAGGCTCGTATCATATATCTAAATATATTCTCTATATATTAGAATAAAATAAGGAGTGAGAGGTTTTGCATTAACGTCGCCTACTAAAGCCACTTGAAAGCAATTGGCAACGGACCTTGTAATTTTCAACCATGGTCAAGTTGGCTCCTCTTTGTACATAACACCATTCAAATAGGGTGACATTGATTCTCGACAGATTTAACACCCACCTGTAAACGATGGGTTTCTGTGAAAGGCTCGAATTATGACATACTGGGCACATGTCCATGATAATAAACCAATAGGCTACCTCGGCCGACTAAAAGGTATTGTTTTAATCTTATGTAATCTTAGTATGGAAGATTTAAGGGGGAATTCAAATTAAGGTATTGTTCTTTGCACGGGACTATTTTCAAAATTACGACACCTATCAAACAAGTCTTCATGTTCAACTGAAATGAAATGCAAAAAAACAAGCGATCGAACTCTCATTTCATTTCATTCCTTCCCTCTATTGAAACAATTAGTATATTATTAATTTCCTGATCTGGAAGGTCATTTTCCTTACAAATGTAGTAATTTTCATTTATTACATATTTACGTAAATAGGTATTTAATAAAGTAGAAAGATATTTTTTTAAACATCTCTCTTGCTAATCTACCAGATACAACAGATAAATCGTTCTACATGCATGTAGTTTTCATTTGTTCTTCTAATTGAGTCAGTGGTTATTTTAATTTTCGAAACTATTTGAAACTACTTAATTCGTAGGTTTTCATAACACAGATATAACTGGAAATTTTCTTTCAAACCTTTTTATTGTATTTTCATGTAATACATTGATTAGAATTCTACTTACTGTAGATTTTCATTATGATAGATTTCAATAAGTAATCTCATTTTTTAATTAATGTATATCTTAGAGATCTTTTTCTCCTTTAAATAATCTGCTTTGGTAGATTGAAAAGCAAATCTAATAACGTTTTTCCTTTAATTTATATGACATTATATAAAAAAGATTTATCACATACTTATGAAATAAATTTTACTAGTGCTATTCAATTTTTTCCAAAATTATCTTAGACAAAACATATTAATAAACTTTTAAAATAATAAGAAATTTATGACAAAGATTATTTTTAAGCAGAAAGAGCAAAATTAAAATGTAGACTGTGTGTGGAAAATCTCTAAAGAGGGAGAAACTTTAAGTCCTACATTGCATGATTTGCAAGAATAAAATGTTTGTTGCTTTTTTAAAAAAATTATACATGGTTTGTGGCTATGTACTTTACGTTTTTCACCCTTTTAGTTTATATAAAGGTAGGAAATGACTTCAAAATAGCCAAATAATACTATGACGTCAAGGTTTTTGAAATAAGAAAAGTACATGAAATATATGCAAAAGCAACAAAAACTAACAAAACTGAGGCTGAAAACCTAAAACACTCTAGACCGTTAAGAAAAAAAAATAAAACATTGGGAGAGTTATTTAAAAAGCGAATGTTTTATTTCAAGTGGACATTTTACGAGCTGCTTGCTTACATTTCGGTTATCCGCACTCCACCACAGCTGATGTGCAAAGTACTAAATCCAGGCAGAATATAAAAAAACTGAATGTCAGGTTACCCAAATTACGTTCACTTTCAACATACTGGACATAGAGTGCCATTTAGTCGTCATTAAAAATGCTTCCAGCTGAAAATGCACATATGCATCGCCCGGTCACCAAGACAGTTTTTCTCAAATGGATATGTGCACCCCGACCATGAGGTACGTTCGTGATGAATGCATATATGACTCACCCGCCGCGAAGAAGATAAATGGGGGTAGGGGACAGCACAAGGATTCAGATTTGCAAAGCAACCCATGGTTGGAAACGTCTTCATGTGACGCTAGGTGATTTGTTCATAAGAGTACTTCAGGTAACAGATATGCATTACAGCAGTCAATAGAGCTGCTATTGTATTTGGAGGAGAATGAAACGTTTTACAAACATTGATGTGGTAGATATGCACCTGATTTATGGATTGGCAAAAGATTGTATCGCAAAATGCACCCTTTGAGAAATGCACCGGAAGATTGGATATTTCTGCTAATAGTCCACACAATTTTTATAAATATGGATCAGTATGGATAATAAGAATTGTGAAGTTGGCCAACGGTATCCAACAAATTTTATGTTGGATACCATATTCCCCAACAAAATATAATCTGTTGGATACCGTGTCCCTGCTGTTCTTTCATGTAAGTTGCAGATCTGGTGATACATTATATACACCATAATATTGATACATTAGATGAAAATGTATATACGAAAAGTTAAAAAAAAATGAATGAATGATTTCAAATGGCTATATCTATTAAATGGAAAACAATTTATCGAAAGAGTTATACAGAATGTAGACGAAACTGTCATATTTTGTGTATATAAGTCGTAGATAATCTATGTGACTTCCCGTGGTCACATTGGCAATACAAGGCAGTACTTCTTTTCACGGTATATATTCTGAAGCATTTATACAGTCACCGACGCAAGTGCGTTACAAATGCTAACGTCCAGTTCTTCAATCGTTTTGATTTTGGGAAACACATAACATCTTAAGGAAATTGCAATGCAAAATACTTTTTGCATGGGAATTGCCATTTTCATCATTTATCACGAACAAAAGGAAAGGTTTACTGTCGTTGTGAAATTTCAACTCGCACATGCGCAGGCCTCCGTTTCAGTGCACCTGCGTCTTTCGTGGATAATTTTTAAAGATCCCCTTACAATTTGCTTAAATCGTAATAAAAAATTATTTTCCTTTAAAAAGTTGAAATTGTTTGTAATCGTTATATTCATTATGACTTACCTTGTATATATATACAATCATTTCTTTAATTTTTCCTCTCCTTCTGTCTTGTATTTTGATTGTGCTATTTGTACTAAATCTCAGTCCACTAAAAAATTTATTTCGATACATAATTTTTAATTCGTATAACAAAGCTTATTTTGATGAAAAAGTATGAATAAAGAATTTTAAGATGTCTCATGACTGCAGCTGTAAAAAAATAATATGTATTAATAATTCACGAAATCTGCACTGGATTATTTCTTTTTATGTCGGAAAAATAATAAAATTATTGAAGCTGCATTTATAAACTACAGTAGAACGTCACTAATTCGTACGTTTATCATCCGGAGCGTCAAATATCTATTCCGTTTTGGAAACTCAGTGATTATCTGAGATTTTCAAGCTTGCAACACCTTTTAGAATAACCGATACTCATTTTGAACACATATTAAAGTATCTTAAAAGGCCTCATTTTAAAGATAAAACATTCTATTTTTTGTTTTGTTTTTTTCTTAATTCACACACACACAGCATCTAGATTTCTTCTTCGGAAAAAAAGTTATACGTTTTGCAAATGTTTCAAGGACAGTTGAAGAGACACAACCGTTTTTACCTGCCTTGAAATTCCGCTGGATATTTAAATAGGATTTTTTTTAATTTTAATGTCTCATCTCAATAAAAATGTTCATCAATATCTCTGGTTAGTTACAATTTAGTAGAGTTTTATATCTGCCGAATAAGGACATGATGGCCCTAAACACCCGAAATGCAGAAAAACTGCAGCACAATAATATCTATCGAGTCTCAGAGTCCTCACACGTAAGATATCTAAAAGTTTAGTGAGGGTGGTTCCAGTGGGCTAATAATGTTTTAAAGTAAAAGTTTTCAACTATAACAGATATAAATACATAAAATTATAGAGCACTTAGACTTTCACTGTGGTTAACTGAAGTTAAATTTCTGAAGATCTAATCACTTATTTCTTTTAAGGTGATAAGGTACACAGAAAATCTTCAAACTATCGAAATTTTTATTGACTTCATTGATATCTGGAATCTTTATAAACAAACCTACAAATTTTCAGAGCTTTAGCTGTATTATTTTCAAAACATGGTGCAATATTTGATGCTGAACAGCAACTACAACGTCCGCATTTCAGATTATTTGTTAGAAAAAGCCTGATAATAAATGATTTAATTGTTTTTCAACTGCGCGTAAATGAGACGGACATTATATATGCAGTAACAAATCATTTCAAGAAAGAATTGTGCAATTAATGCAAAAATTCGGTTTGTGTATTGTTTATTGGGGGAAGATCAAAAGGTTTGGTCATGAGCTAAGCTTGTTTTTTATGATATTATGATGAATGAAATTAAAATTTCAAAACCGATTCCCAAAGCACAAACACTAAATCTCATTTTGATAACTCACATAATTAAAAATTTAATTCGCATAGAAAAACTCTCTAACTTTATGTATTTGTGTTTGGTGATATAATATATATATATCCCATGTGTAAGAAATT
This sequence comes from Trichonephila clavata, assembly GCA_019973975.1. Lineage (NCBI taxonomy): Eukaryota > Metazoa > Arthropoda > Arachnida > Araneae > Nephilidae > Trichonephila > Trichonephila clavata. The sequence goes on along the minus strand of BMAO01006266.1, from coordinate 21,758 downwards.
CAACACTATTATTAGTAAAATATTTTAGGATATTCATTTAAACAAATGTTGGGATAAAAATTTTAGAATTTGATATATTTTACTTAATAATTGTTATTTGATTTTGCTTTATTTCGTTTACAATATTTAACATGGGAAGGCTCTTTAAATCATACAAATAAAAAATAAAGCATAAACATCTTTTGTACATGTTAAGCATTAACTTGAGCATGGAATTAGCTCTGAAGTGTATTTATTTGTTTTTATCATCTTTAAGATAGAGTTTTTTGAAATATTGATGTTTCATTCATTTTCTGAAAACATTCATTATGGCAGTATACTATGGTAAGCTGGCTTAAATGAAATAATAACATTTCATAAAAGTTTCAGACTATTCATGAATATTATAGCATGCTATCATGGAATGAAATCTTCAAACTCATTTTTCTCCATATTCAAATTTTTTACATATACTATTATTCAAAACCCTAAGGCCTTTTTGATTAATGTAAATATGGGTTTGAAATTCTTTATACATGTTCTGAAATATATGTTTTGTAAAACTGTGCATGGGGAATTAGCTCTAACATGTTTAACTTTTCTAAAATATTTCAAAATATAAGTAGTGATTTGGGAATTTTTGGAAAATTAAATATAGAAAAATTAATAAAAAACTAATGAGCAGCAGCAGAAAAAAACACAAGCGCAGTTTTATGTAGTATATTATAAGGTTTGGAAAAGAAAATTTGATAGAAATGAAATATATTTAAAAAATGCCTTAGGCATTTAAAAAATGTTTAAAAAAGCTCAAAAAAATTAATTTTACAAATATTTTGCAACAAATTTAATATATTTTTTATGGAATTATTACTAAATATTAACCTTTAGAAATACAATTAAATCCAAATAACAAATATTAAAAATTAAAAATCTGAAGTTGTGATTACAGAAAAAATATACGCTTTTGATGTGTTTGACCTACATTTTTGCAAAGTTATTTTTTTGTTAAGTAGATATCTGTATAATGGTATTTGTGGAAAGTAACTTGAAAGGGTTGGCAAGGCGTAAAAAATAATAAACTTCTGTTTTAAAAATTTAAATATTCTCCAGGATCCGTGGGTACTATATTGATTAGATCAATGTTCACCAAACTGGAAGGCAGAGATCGATGCCCGATGCCACCTAATACCCTCCGAGTACACAAGAAATACATGCTCGTTAAATCAGAGGGTCCAAAAGTTTACTGGGTGGTCACAGCTGAACCACGGGTGTCGGATGCAGGAGAATATTTCCCTCCCCTCCAGTTCCGTGCCTAAATTTTGGAGGTGGAGATGGGTAGTGTTGCCATCTATGGTATAAAGTCCAAACTGTCTCAGGCTCTGGCAACTTTCATTTTTTTTCTTTTCGGAAGGACACAAAACAAATTCTCTCTTTTTTCCATTCTGATTTGAGAGATGTACAACGTTTTTTTATCCATACCATCGAAAGTTTTTTTTTAAAATGTTTGTGTGTCTGTTACATGTCGTTCCTCCTTTTTTCTATTCCATTCTTTCTTTTAAACTTCAATTGCAATTATTGTTTTTTTTTCTACCGCAGTTGCCTAGGACATCGTCAATAACAAAGAATGTGGCTCTTGCGCTAATAAAACGAAACAACCGATTAATAAAACTGAAAGGAAGAAAATACATAGTTCTTAACTGAATTAATTCTTGAAGCTAAAATATTACTGAATCCCCAACTGAACTGTTTTAGTGGTGTTCCAACGTATTCCTTTTGTATTGTATTATTACACCTAAATTATTTTAGTTTTAAAACACTTTTCCCTTTTCCCCCTATGTTTCAGAGTTCGAGAAACCCTTGTAGTATCAAGAAACTTTATAAAGCATGATTTAGAAAAAATACTGTCGAATATTTTTAATTCTTAATAATCAAACAGGAATTTTAAACAATCTTTTTCTTTGATTGAGAATCTCTACAATGGGCTTTGTGGAAAGCCATTTTGGGACAGTGTTTACAGGTCGTAAGAATAATTATACTTTCGTTTTAAAAGTGAAATTTTTTTTAAAAAAATTCTAAGTGAGAGCTTTATGAATGTTTTTGTGACACAATCAAAACCTTGTTTTAAAAATAACACCGCGAGATTATCTTTAATAATCTGAATAATGAAGTCATAGATTACTCTGGAATATGTTTCTTAAGTAAAAGGTATTCAAAAGTATAAATCGCCAGTATTGGTTTTTTTCCATCAAAACACTACTTACATTTATTTGTATTTAATTAAAAATTATTCATTATCTTAAATGGATGTATATAATAAATTCAAATAGTTGTAAATTATATCTTCTGTTCGTAAAATAAACTGACTTTTTCTCTTTATATAAAAAATTTTTTTCACTAAATTTTTTTGTACTCGGCCTCCAAATTAATTATTAGAATTTTTTGCATTTGGTAGTAGTTCCGGCCGCTTTTGAAATTCAGTAATTGTCTGAGTCCCAGTAGCATAGTCGGACTTTTAAAATAAACAGACCAATTTAAGAACTTAAGTAACTAAGCGTAAGCAAGACAACTACTAAGAACCAGGCCATTACTAAAATGATACAATAATTATAATATTAAGAAATTTAAAGAATCATAAAATTTAAGGCTTATTCACTGTTATTCTTAATTATTGGCAAATACCTGATAAAAGTCTAAGGAAATTTGAAATCTGAGAATCCTGAAAGATCTTTTACCAAAACTATTCTGTATTATAAAACGCCGAACAGCTGAAGATCAAAATACACCAGTTTCTATTAATAAATTTTTCCTATTTAATGTAATGAATAGGTTGCTAAATGGTACACTCTCTTTTTTTTGCCTGATGTCTTTAAAGCTGTGGATCCTAGGGTCAGCAGTAAAACAAAGTCGAAAAAAAATTGTGTTCCTCATTTATATGTTAGTGAAAGTTTTTAATTCAAAGTATTAGTTTAGAGAAGCTTCGCCATCCATATTTATGAAACCTTTTAATTGACAAATATTTTACCTACCGTAGTTATTGAAAAGTTTAATTCTAAATGATGGAAGATTCACCATTCTCAAATGAGATATTTATTTATATGAGATACGCGTATATTTTATATACGTTGCACTATATAAGTTGTCCCAGGAAATTTGGGAAAAAAGACAAACTTTAAGAGGAGAAACTGGACATCACAAAGATTAAGGTTTGCATTGCAACGTCTGCATTTGGAACAATGTGAGAGGTTTTTAAGAGTACTTTGGGAAACAGATATGCATTACAGCAGTCAATAGAGCTGACAATGCACATAGAAGAGAAGGGAGCATTTTACACACACACTTGCGGTAGATATGCTACTGATTTATGAATTCTCACAAGACTGTATCGCAATTGCACTCTTTGAGAAATGCACTGCACGACTGGATACTTGCTAATTTTCCCCACAATTTGTATAAATATGGATCACTACGGGTAATAGGTATTGTGAAGTGGGGCCAAAGTATACTGTGTTCCAACATAAAATGGAATAGTTGGATACCGTGTCCCTGCTGTTCTTTCATGTGAAGAGCCGACCTGATGATAAGTTGCATACACCATAAATATTGGAACAAGGGACGACAATGTATATAAGGAAAGGAAAAAAGAAACAATTAAGGAATTCAAATGGAAACTATTAAATGGAAATAATTTGTCGATAAGATTTATACAGAATGTAGATGAAACTGCAATATTTTGTGTATATAAGTCGTAGATAATCTATGTGACTTTTTTTGGTCGCATTCGCAAAAACTAGACAGTACTCCATTTAACGGCATAAACTCTGAAGCATTTATACCATCACCGACGCATTACAAATTTCAACTTTCAGTTCTTGAATTGTTTTGGAGTGGGAAGCTCATAATCTCTTAAGAAAACTGCAACGCAGAATTTTTTTGCAAGGGGCTTGCCATTTTCTGCATTTAGCGCCAGCAAAAAAAAGGTTTGTTGACCTTGTGATATTTCAACTCGCACATGCGCAGGGCTCCGTTTCAGTGCCCCTGTTTCTGTCGTAGAGAATTTTTAAAGTACCGCTTTAATCGTAACGAAAATTTATTTTCCATTGAAAAGTTATAGCTTTTTGTAATCTTTATATTCATTTGGACCTGTATATAATATACCATAATTTCATTATTTTTTCCTGTAATTCTGTCTTTTTTTTTTGAGTGTGTTACTTCTACTACATCTCAGTCTAATAAAAAACTTTATTTCATTGCACATTTTTTAATTCGTATAACACAGCACATTTTGATGAAAAAGTATCAAAAATGAATTTTTGAAATGTCTCATGAATGCAGCTGTACAAAATAATAATATGTATTTTTAATTCAAGAAAATAAATATGCACTTGATTGGTTCTTTTTATGTCGGAATAGTAATAAAATTATTGAAGCTGCATTTATAAACTACATTAGAACGCCATTCATTCGACGTTTATTATCCGGAGCGTCAAATATGTGGACTAGTTTTTATTGTCAATTACATGTAATGTGTATGAGTACTGTATATGAGTTTTCGAACCATATAATGTTGAACAGGTGTTGCGCTTAAGGCCAAAAAAGGACAGGAAAACTGAAGGAAGGGATATTTGGGGCATTTCAGTTGTGTGATTCGTAAAACAACTGTGTGCCATTATAGGTCCGTTTGTTTCCAAGTAAGAGGGGTGCTCTTTTGTTAAGTTGTGATCTGCTATTGCTTCGAATTCAAAAATGAAGTGTAACGCCTTGCTTGAACTTAAACACAAAAGAAATATTGAACCATTTCACGAAGAGGGAATGTACTGGGTCTTTGCAGCATTTTTATAATGCTGGAAAGTCAACAATCTCTAACATAAAAAAACCCGTAAAATCATTTTAAATTTTGCGTCCAAACGTGACTCAGAGGTTACCTCGAAGAAATTGAAGATCATTGACTGAAGATAACGATGTTGTTCTTCATCGAAAAATGCATGGAAATTGCTGTAGCTAGTTTAAGCTAGACTTCAATGATCGCAATGGCTGCATGGATCGTATACGGTTTTCCTAATAATTATGTATCCGAACAGGGTCCGATTCCAATTGATTGGGATAAATTAAATTTTAAAGTATATTCATTAATTTACCTGAAATGAAGATTTGAAGAATTCAGTTAATATAAAATTTTTGCTTATTTTGATCAATGAACCCTACGTGTTTTCTCTTCATATATTGTTGTTTCTTATTTTTTCTTTTGGAAAAGTCCTTTTTACCACTAAACATTTTTATATTCTTCGTCAAAACTTAAACATCATAATGTTTACATTGAGCGGTAGGGTGTGCCGCTTTGGAAACAGTGATTAGCTGAGATTCCCGAGCTTGCAACACCTTTTTGAATAACCGATACTCATTTTGAACACATATAAATCTATCTTAAAAGGCCTCATTTTAAAGATAAAAAATTCTGTTTTGATTTGTTTTTTTTTCAAAATCCACACCCACAGCTTCTAAATCTCTTCTTCGGAAAAAAAGTTATACTTTTTTTAAAAGTGTTTCAAGGACAGTTGAAGAGACACAACCGTTTTTACCTAGCCTTGAAATTCCGCTGGATATTTAAATAGGATTTTTTTTTTTAATTTTAATATCTCATCTCAATAAAAATGTTCATCAAATTTCTCTGGTTAGTTACAATTTAGTAGAAGCCTTTATATCATTCGAATGAAGACCTGAAGGCCCTAAACACCCGAAACGCAGAAAAACTGCAGCACATTAATATCTATCGAGTCTCAGAGTCCGCACACGTGAGATATCTAAAAGTTTGGTGAGGGTGGTTCCAGTGGGCTAATAATGTTTTTAAAGTAAAAGGTTCAACTATAACAGATATAAATACATAAAATCATAGAACACTTAGACTTTCACTGTGTTTAACTAAAGTTAAATTTCTGAAGATCTAATCACTTATTTCTTTTAAGGTGATAAAGTACACAGAAAATCTTCAAACTATGGAAATTTTTTATTGACTTAATTGATATCTGTACCCTTTTTAAACAAACCTGCAAAATTTCAGAGCTTTAGCTGCATTTTTTATCAAAACATGGTGCAATATTTGATGCTGAACAGCAACTACCACGTCCGCATTTCAGATTATTTGTTAGTAAAGAGTCTGATGAAAATGATTTAATTATTTTTCCACTGTGCATAAATGAGACTGACATTATAAATGCAGTAACAGATCATTTCAAGAAAGAATTGTGCAATTAATGCAAAAATTCTACTTTGTGTATTGTTTATTGAAGAGCAAAAGGGTCTGGTCAAAAGTTAAGCGTGTTTTTATGAAATTATGATGAATGAAATTAAAACTTCAAAACGGTTTCTCCAAAAGCACAAAAACTAAATCTCATTTTGATAACTTAGATAATTAAAAATTTAATTCACATTGATAAAAAAACTCTCTCCTTTTTATGTATTTGTTTTGGTGATAAATATATATGTATATATCCCATGTGTGTGAAATTCAACAATATTATTACTAAAACATTTTAGGATTTTCATTTAAATAAATACAAGGATAAATCTTTTAGAATTTGATATATTTTACTTATTAATAGTTATTTGATTTTGCTTTCTTTCCTTTACAATATTTAACATAGGAAGGCTCTTAAAATCATAGAAATAAACTATAAAGACATAAACATCTTTTTTACATGTTAAGCATTAGCTCTGAGCATGAAATTGTGTTTTATGAAATATTGATCTTTCATTCATTTTCTTGAAAACATTCATTATGGCAGTATACTACTTAATTGATCTACATTTGCGCAATTTTTTATGGTAAGCAATTTTAAATAAGATAATTAACATTTCATAACAGATTCCGACTATTCGATGAATTTTACAGCATGCTATTCTGGAATGAAAACTTCAAACTCATTTTTCTCCATGTTGAAATTTTTTACGTATACTATTATTCAAAACCCTAAGGCCTTTTCATAATGTAAATATGGGTTTGAAATTCTTTATATATGTTCTGAAATATATATTTTGTAAAACTGTGCATGGGGAATTAGCTCTAACATGTTTAGCACTTTTCTTAGCCATAGTTCGATGCCCGATGCCACCTAATACCCTCCGAGTACACAAGAAATACATGCTCGTTAAATCAGAGGGTCCAAAAGTTTACTGGGTTTGCAATTCTTTATATATGTTCTGAAATATATATTTTGTAAAACTGTGCATGGGGAATTAGCTCTAACATGTTTAGCACTTTTCTTAGCCAGAGTTCGATGCCCGATGCCACCTAATACCCTCCGAGTACACAAGAAATACATGCTCGTTAAATCAGAGGGTCCAAAAGTTTACTGGGTTTGAAATTCTTTATATACTTTCTGAAATACATATTTTGTAAAACTATGCATGGGGAATTAGCTCTAACATGTTTAGCACTTTTCTTAGCCAGAGTTCGATGCCCGATGCCACCTAATACCCTCCGAGTACACAAGAAATACATGCTCGTTAAATCAGAGGTCCAAAAGTTTACTGGGTTTGAAATTCTTTATATACTTTCTGAAATACATATTTTGTAAAACTATGCATGGGGAATTAGCTCTAACATGTTTAGCACTTTTCTTAGCCAGAGTTCCATGCCCGATGCCACGTAATACCCTCCAAGTACACAGGAAATACATGCTCGTTAAATCAGAGGGTCCAAAAGTTTACTGGGTGGTTAGCTGAAACCACGGGTGTCGGATGCAGGAAAATATTTCCCTCCCCTCCAGTTCCGTGCCTAAATTTTGGAAGTGGAGATAGGTGGTGTTGCCATCTATGGTGTAATAGTCCAAATTGTCTCAGGCTCTGGCAACTTTCATTTTTTTTTCTTTTCGGGATGGACACAACAACAAATTCTCTCTTTTTTTCCATTCTGAGTTGAGAGATGTAAGGACGTTTTTTTATCAATATCAACGACAGTTTTTTTTGTTAAAAAATAGTCTGTGCGCGTCTGCTACATGCCGTTCCTCCTTTTTTCTATTCCATACTTTCTTTTAAACTTGCAATTGCAATTATTTGCTTTTTTTCTACCGCAGATGCCTAGGCCGTCGTCAATAAGAAGGAATGTGGCTCTTGCGCTAGTAAAACGAAACAACCGATTAATAAAAAACTGAAAGGGAGGAAATATACATAGTTCTTAACTGAATTAATTCTTGAAGCTAAAATATTACTGAATCCCTAACTGAACTGTTTTAGTTGTGTTCCAACGTATTCCTTTTGTATTGTACTATTACACCTAAATTATTTTAGTTCAAACACTTTTCCCCCTTTTTCCCCTATGTTTCAGAGTTCGAGAAACCCTTGTAGTATCAAGAAATCTTTATAAAGCATGATTTAGAAAAAATATTGTCGAATACTATTTATTAATTCTTAATAATCAAACAGGAATTTTAAGCAATATTTTTTCTTTGATTGAGAAACTCTACAATGGGCTTTGTGGAAAGCCATTTTGGGACAGTGTTTACAGGTCGTAAAAATGATACAAATAATTATAATATTAAGAAATTTATAAAGAATCATAAAATTTAAGGCTTATTCTTTGTTTATTCTTCAATTATTGACAAATACCTGACAAAAGTCTAAGGAAATTTTGAGAAATCCTGAAAGATCCTTTACCAAAACTATTCTGTATTATAAAACGCCGAAACAGCTAAAGCTCAAAATACACCAGTTTCTACTAATAAATTTTTCCTATTTAAGTGTAATGAATAGGTTGCTAAATGGTACACTCTACTTTTTTTTCCCTGATGTCTTTAAAGCTGTGGATCCTAGAGGTCAGTAGTAAAACAAAGGTCGAAAAAAAATTGTGTTCATCATTTATATGTTGAGTGAAACAGTAAGGTTATTTAATTCAAAGTATTATTTTAGAGGAACTTCGGCATTCATGTTTATGAAACCTTTTAATTGAAAAATATTTTACCTAGCGTAGTGATTGCCGCTTTGGAAACTCTGATTAGCTGAGATTCCCGAGCTTGCAACACCTTTTTGAATAACCGATACTCATTTTGAACACATATAAAAGTATCTTAAAAGGCCTCATTTTAAAGATAAAAAATTCTGTTTTGATTTGTTTTTTTTTTTTTCAAAATCCACACCCACAGCTTCTAAATCTCTTCTTCGGAAAAAAAGTTATACGTTTTTTAAAATGTTTCAAGGACAGTTGAAGAGACACAACCGTTTTTACCTAGCCTTGAAATTCCGCTGGATATTTAAATAGGATTTTTTTTTTTAATTTTAATGTCTCATCTCAATAAAAATGTTCAACAAATTTCTCTGGTTAGTTACAATTTAGTAGAAGCCTTTATATCAGCCGAATGAAGACCTGAAGGCCCTAAACAACCGAAACGCAGAAAAACTGCAGCACATTAATATCTATCGAGTCTCAGAGTCCTCACACGTAAGATATCTAAAAGTTTGGTCAGGGTGGTACCAGTGGGCTAATAATGTTTCAAAGTAAAATGTTCAACTATAACAGATATAAATACATAAAACTATAGAGCACTTAGACTTTCACTGTGGTTAACTGAAGTTAAATTTCTGAAGATCTAATGACTTATTTCTTTTAAGGTGATAAGGTACATAGAAAAATCTTCAAACTATTGAAATGTTTTATTGACTTAATTGATATCTGGAATCTTTTTAAACAAACCTGCAAAAATTCAGAGCTTTAGCTTTATTTTTTATCAAAACATGGTGCAATATTTGATGATGAACAGCAAGTACCACGTCCGCATTTCAGATTATTTGTTAGAAAAGAGCCTGATAAAAATGATTTAATTATTTTTCTACTGCGCGTAAATGAGACGGACATTATATATGCAGTAACAAATCATTTCAAGAAAGAATTGTGCAATTAATGCAAAAATTCGACTTTGTGTACTGTTTATTTAAGAGCAACAGGGTCTGGTCATGTGTTAAGTGTGTTTTCATGAAATTATGATGAATAAAATCAAACCTTCAAAACGGATTCTCCCAAAGCACAACAACTAAATCTCATTTTGATAACTTAGATAATTTAAAATTTAATTCGCATAATAGCAAAACTCTCTCCATTTTATGTATTTTTTGGTGATAAATATATATATATATATACATATATATATATATCCGTGTGTGTGAAATTCAACCCTATTATTACTAAAACATTTTAGGATATTCATTTAAACAAATGCAAGGATAAAGCTTTTAGAATTAGATATATTATACTTATTAATTGTTATTTGATTTTGCTTTCTTTCGTTTACAATATTTAAAATGGGAAGCCTCTTAAAATCATAGAAATAAAAAAATAAAGACATAAACATCTTTTTTACATGTTAAGCATTAGCTCTGAGAATGGAATCGAGTTTTATGAAATATTGATCTTTCATTCATTTTCTTGAAAACATTCATTATGACAGTATACTAATTAATTGTTCTACATTTGCACAATTTTTTATGGTAAGCAGTTTCAAATAAGATAATTAACATTTCATAACGGTTTTTGACTATTCGATGAATTTTATAGCATGCTATTCTGGAATGAAAACTTTAAACACTTTTTTTCTCCATGTTTAAATTTTTAAATATACTATTATTCAAATTCCTAAGGCCATTTTGAAAATGTACATATGGGTTTGAAATTCTTTATACATGTTCTGAAATATATGTTTCGTAAAAGTGTTCATGGGGAATTATCTCTAACATTTTTCGTACTTTTTCTAAAATATTTCAAAATCAAAAATAGTGTTTTTGGAATTTTTGGAAGTATAACTATAGAAAAATTAATAAAAAACTAATGAGCAGTAGCAGAAAAAAACACATGCACAGTTGTATGTAGTATATTATAAGGTATTTAGAAAAGAAAATTTGATAGAAATGAAAAATATTTAAAAAAGTCTTAGTCATTTGAAAAATGTTTATAAAAGCTCAAAAAAATTAAATTTTACAAACATTTTGGAACAAATTAAAAAAAAATTTTCGATGTAATTATTACTAATTATTAAACTTTATGAAATACAATTAAATCCAAATAACAAAAATTATAAATAAAAAAAAATTTGAAGTTGTCATTACAGAAAAAAATATACGCTTTTGATGTGTTTGACCTACATTTTTGAAGCTATTTTTTTTTGTTAAGTAGATATCTGTTTATAATGGTGTTTGTGGAAAGTAACTTTGGGACAGGGTTGGCAAAAACGTATAAAAAAAATAAACGACCGTTTTAAAAATTTTAATATTCTCCAGAAGCTGTGGGTATCATATTAATTAGATCAACGTTCACCAAAACGGAAGGCCAGAATTCGATGCCCGATGGCACCTAATACCCTACGAGTACACAGGAAATACATGCTCGTTAAATCAGATTGTCCAAAAATCTACTGGGTGGTCACAGCAGAAACCACGGGTGTCGGATGCAGGAGAATATTTCCCTCCCCTCCAGTTCCGTACCTAAATTTTGGAGGTGGATATAGGTGGTGTTTTCATCTGTGGTGTAAAAGTCCAAACTGTCTCAGGCTCTGGCAACTTTTTTTTTTCTTTTCGGAAGGACACAACAGCAAATCTTCTCTTTTTTCCATTCTGATTTGATAGATATAAGAAATTTTTTTTTAATCAACACCATTGAAAGTTTGTTTTTAAAACAGTCTGTTACATGTCGTTCCTCCTTTTTTCTATTCCATTCTCTCTTTTAAACTTGCAATTGCAATTATTTTTTTTTCTAACGCCGATGCCTAGGCCATCGTCAATAACAACGAATGTCTCTCTTGTGCTAATAAAACGAAACAACTGATTAATAAAAAAATGAAAAGAAGAAAATATACACAGCCCTTAACTGAATTAATTCTTGAGGCTAAAATATTACTGAATCCCTAGCTGAACTTTAATTTGTGGTGATCGAACGTATTTCTTTTTACTGTACAATTACACCTAAATTATTTGATTTGAAAGACTTTTCCTACTTTTCCCCCTATGTTTCAGAGTTCGAGAAATCCTTGTAGTATCAAGAAACCTTTATAAAGCATGATTTAAAAAATATACTGTCGAATGTTGTTTTAAATTCGTAATAATCAAACAGGAATTTTAAACAAACATTTTTTCTTTGATAGAGAAGATCTACAATGGGCTTTGTGGTAAGTCATTTTAGGACAACGTTTACAGGTCATAAGATTAATTATGCTTTCGTTTTAAAAAGTGAAATCTTTTTCTTAAAAAATTTCTAAGTTGAGAGCTTTATGAAGTTTTTTGTCAGCACAATCAAAAGCTTGTTGTGAAAATAACACAGCGAATTATCTTTAAGTATCTGAATAATGAAGTCATAGATTAATCTGTACTATATGCTTTTTAAATAATATGTAATCAGAAGTATAAATCGCCAGTATTTGTTTTTTTTTCATCAAAACACTATTTACATTTATTTGTATTTACAATTTATAATTATTTATTATCTTAAATGGATATATATAATAAATTTGGAGAGTTGTAATTTATATCTAATGTTCGTAAAATAAACTGACAGATGTCTCTTTATATATAGTTGTTTCTAAATTTTTTCTTGATGAAAAAATCTCTTTTACCAATAACTTTTTTGTATATATTTTGCCTCCAAACTTAAATATTAGAATTTTTGCATTTGGTAGTAGGTCAGGCCGCTTCTTGAAACTCAGTAATTGTCTGAGTCCTCGAATCACGGTCGGCCTTTTAGAATAAACAGACCAATTTAGAACTTATAGAAAAGTCTATTTTTATGATTATTATTATTTACAATTTAACTTCTAAATTTATTTTTCTTTAACTGGGTGAGGCCTTGGGGGATGCAAAAAAATAAAAAAATATTTGTTTCATAAATTGCTTTCTTAACATGTTTAGAATACTGTGGTAAGGTGATTTTTTTTAAAATTCTAATTCGTTATAATGAAGCTATTGTTAGAAGAGGTGCTGAGTGCATTGAGTTGGCAACCGAAGGCTGGGCCTATTTTGTATAGTCGGCTTGAAAAAATTGACCATTCTATGCAAATAGTTTATGTTCATACAAGTATAGACCAGTTTGTAGAGATTTAAAAGGAAATATCTAAAGATATTGAATATTTCGTTGACCTTGTTTCAGTCAACACCACCAGTCATTGCCGTTTGATGGTAAGTTTAGATTTTCTTTGTTTTAATCAGACTTGAAACTGTAAATGAGATTTTCTTAAAACTGTGTTTTTCATTCTTTCCACCATCATTTCTCAAGAACGGTGTGACCAGTGTTTCTCAAACTGTGGGGCGCTCCCCCTGGAGGGATGATAATCCTACAAGGGGGTGCGAGCATATCGAAAATAAAAGGGTTTTTTTTTTACAAAAATAACTAGATTGAAGTAAAACAGACCCATGTGAGGCTCAAAAAATCAAAAAAATTTTTTTTTCATAAATTGCTCTCTTAACATGTTTTGAATACGATGGTATAGTGATTTTTTAAAATTCGATGTCGTTATAAAGAAGCATTTGTGAGAAGAGTTGCGGTTCGGAGGGTTGAGTTGGCACTCGAAGGCTTGCCCTATCGTGTATAGTCGGCTTGATAACATTGTCCCTTCTATGCAAATATATGTTCATACAAGTATAGACCAGTTTGTAGAGGTTTAAAAGGTAATATCTATAGATATTGAATATATCGTTGAACTTGTTTCAGTCTTCACCACTAGGCATCGCTGTTTGAGTGTATCTTAAGATTTTAATTGCTTTAATTCGGACTTGAAATTTTAAAATCGATTTTCTCAAAACTGTGTTTTTCAAACTTTCCACCATCATATCTCAAGAACGGTTAGACAAATTGACTTCAAATTTATGGGTAGACATGGCATATATATACCAAACAAATGAAGTGCGATCATCCCAAAATTCGAAAAATTTCTTTTTTTTTATCAAAAATAAAACAAAACAAGTAATTTAAAAATATTAAATCGATTCTTACTTAGACCAACAAAACATTTTTAATTTATAGTTACTTTTTATTAAATAGTTACTTTAATATAAATATGTATACATATATGACACACACACAACATTAAGCAACAATTAACTTTTTTATTATCAGTTTATTATTTTTGTCATCCAAAAAAAATCATGTATATAAAATTTCAGTTCAACTTTTCAGCTTTGAAACAAGAGGGGAAAAAATGTTTTCAGCAAAGTCGCTAAAAATGAAACCCACTTGGCTGATTATCTAATTTTTTAAATAATTAACTTCGATTCACAATTTTAAATGAATATAATTTAATTATCGTATTGTTACCAAAAAACAATAGTGCATAGAAAATTTCAGATCAAATGAGCGTTTTAAAATGTTTGCAAGAAAAAAATTCTTTTCAAGTTGTGATACAAGTCACCAAAATGGTCGCTAAATCGTCAAAAGCAATGTCAGCGTGGCTGCATTTGTAATTCTTTGAATAATTGGACTTAATCAATTAGTTTTTATTAATTATAATTAATATACCGTATATCATCCAAAATAAGCTTGAATATAAAAATTCAGTTCATTTGAGAGTTTTAAAATGCATTTTATTAACGATTGAAAATTTGAACAAAATAAATAAAGATATAGTTTGAATAATAGTAGAAATTCAACAACCAATGAAATTTGAAGCTTTTTCTATAGAGGTCTACCAAAAATAAATTTTTGATATTTCCAAATCAGTATAGTCCATTCTCTGCATTTAATCTTATCGATTAAAATGCCGTTATTTTTTTTTTATTTCAGATGAGACAATCAGCTAGAATAGCGGAGGAAGTGAGCGTCCATTTGTTTAAGGCAGCTAAGTCCAGAGTGTTGTAACTCACGTTCTATTAAATATTTTTAAATAAACATTTAAAAATACTCTTAAAATACATATAAAAATGATAAAAAACCTTAAAGTCCTATCTTTTTACTGGTTGTCGAAAAAAGTACTTACAAATGCTTAAAAAAGAGGCCGTCACATGAGTGAAAACCATTAATGAAAAGAAAATCAAAGCAAAATACATTCTTACATCATAAAATTTAATTATACATTTACACTGATGTAATATGCAACAAATATATATTGCATCAGTATGGATGTATTTGATAACTAAATTATCAAAGCAAAATTAATAGCAGGTTTAAAAATTAATAGCGATTCCAATGTGCTTGTCAAACACAAAATTTAATGATAAGCAGCATGGTTTATAATTAAACACATATTGTAACCTTAACATCAAAGTGCATTAGCAATTTAATGAAATCATTGTTATTGTATGAAAAGGGGCACGATGAAAATTATGATGGAAAATTGGTTTGCAAATGCTGAATGTTTGAGAATCCCTGCTCTAGTCTTTACTGAAATATTTCGGCTATTTCTTTGAACATCTTGAAATGAAAAGTAAATTGCTTTCCTGAAGACCAGAAAATACGTAAGATTGTGAATTTAATAAATGCTGATCGTTGCAAATATGCAAAATTCGAAAATGTTGAGCTGGGTGGCAAGTTATTATGATAAGGAATAGTTACAAATCATTACGAGTTTTGAAAAAGAATTTATTTTCCTAATTTCAAATTCTTTTTAATTCTAGAAATCAAGATGAGCATCAAAATCATTGAAATTATGTATGATGAATTTCTATTGTATAATCTATCGGCATACATGCATTTACCTAAAAGTGCACATCATTTTTAAGTAATTGTATAAAAGTAAAATATTTTTCAGAAATTTCCCCATCAACATGTTATTCTTTTACTTTTGCCTACAATATATACATATATATATATACGTATATATAAAGTGCAAAAGTAATCTCTCATTTAAAAAAATGTAATAAAATATGGGTAGAAATGTAATAGAAATTATTATTTAATTAAGAGTATAGCTTTATACTGAGAATTATCAACCGAATCCTTTAATCAGGCAAGTAATATAATAACTATGTAACTTGGGTACATAAAATGTTTCCGCAAATGATAAAATATAATTCCATGATATTATCAAAAAGATTCAGGGCCTCGTATTGAAGATGATTCTGATCCAATTAAAAAAATGAAATTAATTTACAGAAGCATAACTTCAGGGGCTTACATGTTGTGTTGAAAAATTCTTATGTTCATTTTTAGTTATTCGTAATACTGTATTTTTTGCATATCTTAATTAAGTACATACCACATATAGTAAACTACAACTGTGAAGGAAATTTAAACCGAAATTCGGAGAATTAGGAGACCATCAGGGTCGTTTGAAGTCTTTTTGAAGCTTTGGTCTTCTACTCAATAGTAGGGCTTGCGCCCCTATACAAAAGTAAGTCCCCCTATGACACTTAAAAAAAAAATCACATAATATACATTGTCAAATACTAGTTCAAACAATAACTCGAAACAAATAATGTTCATGATTCACAATCGCACATACCAGCTCGACCACAGCTGGTTTTTGACTGAATGGGTAATGACGGTGTATGGTTACATGCCTATGTCTCTACGTGGAGGCCGGTCATCACATTTAGCAAGATGACATATCGTCTGAAATTCCCAGCTGTCTTTGAGAATACATCCGGAAACAAGATTTGACCATTGGAATTATTTGAATCATGATCTTCTTAAGACTGAATCGTTAACTGGTCGAGGCCCGTATTGTTGCCGAGACTCTGGACTCGGTCCTGGTTGGCCCGTACCTTAAAGCGTCTCTGTATAAAGCGCAAAGAGTGTTCTCAAAGCATTTAAAGACCACTCAAGAGTTCATAACAAATAAGTAAAGTTGAAATTTTACATATATACACTAAGACATTATAGAAGAATAACTAGTAGGGTGTTAACAAATGTTATGGCACGACTTCACTTCTTCGAGAAAAATTTGCTTATTGTGGCACCAGTAGCACAATAAACAAGAATGTTTGGACCGACGTAGAAGACCTGCAGTGTAGAGTAATACATACATCCGTAAATATGTTGAGGCTCAAGATTCCGTCCATTTCTATGGTGTGGAAGTAAAGAAATGAGGTGCAAATGAATGTTTCATGATCATCACTTGAATATTAAAAAAAAATAATAGGTCCAGCACCAATAGTTATTTAGCAGCTGTATAGTGCAACGTTAATATAACTCTCTTTGACTCATTTCATGGTGTGTATATCTCAAGACAGTTCAGTATATAGTACACGTTATGTGGACGACTTCTACATCAAAGGTAAATACTTTGAAAGTTGGTGAAAGTCATAATCCCCTTGGAACATGACAAGAACACGCGATTTTGATAAAAAAATGACAGGAAGTTTTCCTTGAGATATTTTATTCTGTCCAGCACAGATTTCTACAAACAATCATTAAAGCAATAATTTAGTGTTGGCAATCTTCGTACTACATTTGCCACCTAAATACAATATTAATCGTTATTCCAATCATATGAATTATAAATGGTAATTCCGTTAAATATTTATAAAAATATGCAAATATATTGGGAAACAATTGCACTAGTTTGTTCATTGACGTTATAAAATGTACCTATTAAGATATTAGTATATTTTTAAATGGACTAATGGAATGAATTTGAACCATTTATTTCTAGCAGGAAAGTTTTTGTAGGTTTTACGCACGCATTTCTAAGGTACTGGAATAAAATACTTTGCAAGCAAGGTAGAATATGAATTTAATTTGTTTATTGGTAAGCGATTTGTTTTTATGGAAGTTTCATTTTTGGTGATTATCAATAGTTACCAGTGTTATTTAAGTTTCGCTTAAGCATATCTTATTATTTGTTGAAAATGCAACCATTGCGAGTTGTTATGGTCCCAAACGAGAGGTCAGTTTCGTCGAGTTGTGCTTCTGATTACCAGATCCCTGGATGGCCAACATAAATGAGGGGCGGGGCTTATAGACGTTCAGAATGTCAGAAACAGCTTTCCCCAATGACGTAATGGAAAACTTAGGAGTTCAGGTTTCATTCTCGCTATTTGACAGAGGCTTCAGAGTGCAACGTAATTTAAAATCAATTTATTAACCATTTGAAGTAAAGAAATCCTACAGCAAATTGCTTAGGAAAAAAATAAGAATTTTTACAAACTGATGGTGATACTGAGGACCTACCTTGCAGAAGAATAAGCATGTTGAATTTGCTAAATTTCTAACACGCTATGTAGGCGTAGCGTTATGATCCATAACGGGTACGGACTGCTTAGATTTTGTCGTCATCTTGCATTGAGACTGAAAATACCAAGTTTTTTGTGAATAGCTATCGTTCAGTTTCTAAAAGGAATGTTATTAAAAGGTGAATTAAAATTTGAATGTTAAACCTTTCATTGAGCACAATAGAGGGGATTAAAACTTTCACCCACCTTCAAAGTATTCACCTTTGATGTGGAAGTTGTCCACATAACGTGTACTATATGCTGAACTGTCTCGAGATATACTCACCATGAAATGAGTGCGATACAGTTATATTAAAGTTTAACTATACAGCTGCTAAACAGCTATTGGAGATGAACCTATTACTTTTTTAATATTCAAGTGATGAGCATGAAACATTCATTTGCACCTCATTTCTTTACTTCCACACCATAGCAATGGAAGGAATCTTGAGCCTCAACATATTTACGGAGGTATGTCCTACTCTACACTGCGGGTCTTCTACGTCGGTCCAAACATTCTTGTTTATTGTGCTACTGGTGCCACAATCACGCCATATAAGCAAATTTTTCTCGAAGAAATGAAGTCGTGCCATAACATTTGTTAACACCCTACTAGTTATTCTTCTATACTGTCTTAGTGTATATATGTAAAATTTCAACTTTACTTATTTGTTATATACTCTTGAGTGGTCTTTAAATGCATTGAAAACACTCTTTGCGCTTTATACAGAGACGCTTTAAGATACGGGCGAACCGGGACCTAGTCCAGAGTCTCGGCAACAATACGGGCATCGTCTAGTTAACGATTCAGTCTTAAGAAGATCATGATTCAAATAATTCCGATGGTCAAATCTTGTTTCCGGATGTTTTCTCAAAGACACCTGGGAATTTCAGACGATATGACATCTTGTTAAATGTGATGACCGGCCTCCACGTAGAGACATAGGCCTGTAACAATGCACCATAATTACCCATTCTGCCAAAAGCCGGCTATTGGTCGATCTGGTATATGCGATTGTGAATCATGAACACTTATTTGTTTCGACTTATTGTTTGAACTAGTTATTGACAATTTATCTTATGTACTGTTTATTTTTAAGTGTCATCGGTGGAACCTACTTTTGTATAGGGGCGCAGGGCCTACTATTGAGTAGACCAAAGCTTCAAGAAGGTTTCCAACGACCCTGATGGTCTGCTAACTCTCCGAATTGCGGTTTAAATTATCTTCACAAATGTAGTTTATTATATGGTATGTACTTAATTAAATATATGCAAAAATACAGTATTGCGAATAGCTAAAAATGATCATAAGAATTTTTCAACGCAACATTGATGTACCTGAAGTTATGCTTCTGTAAAATCAATTCCATTGTTTTTAATTGAATCGGAATCATATTCAGTACGAAGCTCTGAAATTTTTTGGCGAATAACAAGGAATTGTATTTTATCATTTGCGGAAACATTTTATGTCCCCAAGTTATAGAGTTATTATATTGCTTGGAAGATGAAAGGATTTGGTTGGTAATTCTCAGTATAAACTTTACTCTAATTAAATAATAATTTCTATAACATTTCTACCCATATTTTATTGCATTTTTTCCTATGAGACCTTACCTGTGCAATTATATATATATATATATATATATATATATATATATATATATAAATATATGTATATTGTAGAGAAAAGTAAAAAATAACATGTTGCTGGGATAAACTTCTGAAAGATATTTTACTTTTATACAATTATGTAAAAAGAATTTCCACGTTTAATTTAATGCATGTACGCATGTACGCAGATAGTATATGCAATAGAAATTCATCATACATAATTTCAATGATTTTGATGCTCATCTTGATTTCTAGAATTAAAAACAATTTGAAATTAGGAAAATAAATTATTTTTCAAAATTCGTAATGATTTGTAACTATTCCTTATTATAATAACTTGCCACCCAGCTCAAATGTTTCAAATTTTGCATATTTGCAAAGAACAGCATTTTTTAAATTCTCAAACTTACGTATTTTCTGGTCTTCAGGAAAACAATTTACTTTTCATTTGAAGAAGGTCAAAGAAATAGTCAAAATATTTTTGTAACGACTAGAGCAGGGGTTCTCAAACATTCAACATTTACAAACCAATTTCCCATCATAATTTTCATCGTGCTCCTCTTCATACAGTAACAATGATTGATTAAATTGCTAATGCACTTTGATGCTAAGGCTACACTATGTGTTTAATTATAAATTATGCTACTTATCACAAAATTTTGTGTATGACAAGCACATTGGAATCGCTATTAGTTTTAAACCTGCTATTACTTTAGCTTTGATAATTTAATTATCAAATACATCCATACTGATGTAATATACATTTGTTTTACACTCATGTTCATACGGTTACGGATAATGAAGTTCAGGCAAAGAAAGAGACAGAAGCGAAACAAAGTTGACTTTTTTGTAAAGTCTACTTATTAAACAAAAAGTAAAGAGCAAAAAAGATGCTATATGTTTGACATAATTAACCAAAATTTCGATTTTTACTCCCTGGAGAAAATTTAAAATTTCTATTTTCAAAAAACAGTATAACATGGTTAGTATTGTGGTTAATACGCAGTATGTCTCCCGGACGATGCAATACAGGCCTTACAACGCCTACGCATTTTGAGTATCAAATTATCAATCTAATCTTGGGGAATATTACACCACTCATCAAGCAATGCCCTCCGAAGTTCCAGTAGACAGGTGGGAGGGGGTTGACGGGCTGCAATTCGTCGGCCAAGCATTTCCCACTCATGCTCTATTGGATTCAAGTCCGGTGAGTATGCTGGCCAATCCATACGGGTGATATCCTCCGATTGAAGGCATTCGTCTACAATGTTTGCACGGTGAGAGTGGGCATTGTCATCCATAAACAGAAATTCAGCACCCATGGCGCCCCGAAACAAACGTACATGTTGTTCCAGAATTACATCCCGATAGATGTGGTCTGTCATCGTTACACTCTAAAACATGCAGGTCAGTTCTGGAACCAAGAATCGTTCCTCCCCAAACGAGCCATCCTGCACCACCGTAACGGTGTCGTTTAATGGTGTTCTCTTGGTGGTAACGGGTACCTGGCTATCTCCATATGAAAGTCCGGTGAGAATCAGACTGCAAACAAAACATGGACACGTCGAAAAACATCACACAAGACCATTGTTGCGGTGTCCACAATGCATGCTCTCTACTCCAAGTTAATCGCAGGCGACAATGAGTTGCGGTAAGGGTAACACATCTGACAGGTCTACGATCATGTAGACCAATTTGCCCTAACCGCCTGTACTTGGTCTGCTTTGAAACTGTCGTACCGGTAGCTGAAGAGAGCTGACGAGATATGTCTGATGCTGTCCTCCGTCTGTTTCTTTTGCAGTAACTGCCAAATACCCGTCCTCATTCGGCATTTTATCTCGGGGTGCGTAATATCTACTCACATTACCATCATCTTGGGATCGTTGCTAAAGCCTGGAGATGACACTCTGGGCGATTCCAAGTTCCTCGGATACATCCAGCTGGGTACGTCCACATTCCAGTCGTTCGATAATTCTACCACATAAAAAATCATCCAAATGCTTCCTTTGTGCCATAACTATGCGGTTATTGCACTGAAAAGCTTTTAAAGCACT
>BMAO01006265.1:0-44120 GCA_019973975.1 Trichonephila clavata | reverse complement strand
CATTTAAATGTTGAACGTATGTTAAAACGCCCTGACAGATTGTGACATTCTGAGAAAATTCGGGACCTCCAGTATTATACTTCTTTATAGCTTAACTCCGGAAAGAAATGCTGAAATGGTTCTAGTTTTAATAAAATTTATGCTGTCACCTTATAAGTGGAAATTAACCCTATTAAATTTAGTAAATGTATCTGTTAAATAAGTAAAATTTAGTTTACACTTGATTTAATTTTCTTTTAAATTTAAAGTCACGATCTAGTTTATATAATAAGAGCCACTATCATAGATCCCCATTTACACTTCAATGGGCCCCCAAATTATTTTTTTGCTGACGTGCCCCATGAAGGTTGTCATAAACCCCTGAGAGTCTATATAGACCACTGTGGGAATCACTGGTCTATATGAAGCAACAAAAAAGAGTATTGTAATATATTTTTTAAACACTTCAACAGAAATACTATTTAGAAATATATTACATTAAAAAATTATGTGTATTTACTATACAAAGAAAAAAAATAATACGATACTACAGTACTATTTTATTCTTTGGTATATTTCACATTGGAGTGAATTTTTTTTAATAGATCGCCGTCTTGTGGAAAAGATCTTGGAATTTTCCTCAAAAGTTGTTAATTATATTCACACATAAAAAATCGCTAAAATATCAACATTTATATAATTGTAATTTTTTTGATATGCACACTTCAGGGCCGTTTTTGACTTCCCCGGCTCCCTATGCACTTCTAATTGTTACCTCTTTTTCCCCACACTATTTCCAGAGCATCTAACACCCACTCTTTCTGTTCTTACCTTGCCAGTTTTGGTTTCAGAGAATTTTTTAAAAAAATATTTTCTCCTTTTTTTTTCAACCTATAATTTGTTGCACTCCCAAATCTTTTGATCCTAAGGCACTTACTGTTGGCGAGCTTGGCTTAACTGGGAGCGCCAATATGCCAAAGGGTTAATGTAAAAGCCTCGCCAGAGGCCGTCCACTTATTGTCGTGTAGGAGAGAGGGTCGCTTTTTTCGTCAACAGCGGGTTAACGTCCCCATAATAAACCTTGGATTTGATCGCAGCTATTTTCGTTCTTTACATTTCGTTTCGTTCACCTCTCTCCCTCTTTCACCACATTTTTTGGCCACGTCGAAGCCGGAAAAAGGCTAGTATTTGAGTCATTTAAAACTAGTAGTTAGATATGTCTTCGATTAAAGCTTTAAATCGTTAAAGGGGCAACATATTTGCCCAATTAACAAAATTATCATCGAAAACGTTAGATAATCTATCGAATTTGAATTGCGCACAACGTTGGACACGTTACATGACATAAAAAAAGTTTGAAGACATCAAACAAGCCTATTTCGAGATTTGACTATGATGAGGAGTTTAAAGATGTTGAACCCATACTAAACAAAATAGATGAAGACATTCAAGATTCCAGGTTAGTGGAAAATTTTTACTTTATAAATGTACTGAAGTTAATAAATTTAAAGGTAATAATAGTTCAGAGCATTCTAATAAGTTCGGCTTCCGGAAATTCCACTACCACAGTTGATGGACAATTAGCAATTGGAGTTCATTTAAAAATCAGTTTCATAATCTAATTCAAAATAATCCCAAGCTATCGGACACTCAAAAATTGTATTATTTGAATGCTTCGCTTAAAGGAGCTGCAAAGAAAGTGCAGTCACCGAATGATACTTATGATTCTTTGCTTAAAGCTCTAACCCTTCGCTACGAAAATACTAAACTTATAGTCGATAGTCACATACAAAACATAATAATTATAAACCATTATTGAAAGAAAACCCTGCCGAACTTCGTCTATTAATAGATACCTTGCAAAGGAATATTCGCTCTTTAGAGGCATTAAAATTTGAACTTAATAATTTAGTTGATATTTTGTTGATACATCTAATTTGTGCAAAATTAGACAAAGAAAACTCATCGACAATTTCAATTAACTGTTGTCTCGCATGATGTGCCTACTGGGAAACATTTTAAAACTTTTTGGAAAAAAGGTATCAAATTTTAGAAAACTAAAATCACGTGTGTTTTGAATCCAAACCCAAATAAACGTTACAAATAATAACGGAAGAAATAATTTTCCATCCTAAAGTCAAAAAACTTTTTAACAAAATCTGCCTCTCATATTGTATTATTTGTGAAGAAAATCATTCTTTGTATAAATGTCAAGTGTTCTTAAAAATGGAAGTATCTGAACGTTTTGATTTGTGTAAAGTAAAAAACCTGTGCTTGAATTGTTTGAATCCAGTACATAAGCTGATTAATTGTACATCAAAATCGAAATGCTCATTTTGTAATCACAAACATCATTCCTTATTGCATCGAAATAATATACAACCCACAACGGAAAAAAGAAATCAATCGTCTCTTGTAAATCCTCTGCATTCGTAGATGTTTCTCCCCCCCCCCCTCCCAACGACGCATTTCGCGATGGGTGAAAGTATGACTCCGAACAGCGGGGAAACGGTTCAGAATTTCGTTACCCGGTCGAAACAAACTCACGTTCTCCTTAGCACCGCATTTTTTTATATAAGAGATGGTTGTGGTGAATATAAAAAGTGTAAAGCAATATTAGACTCGGCATCGCAAGCTACATTTATCACAAATAATTGCGCAACTATTTTGGGATTGAAGAGAAGTAAAATTAATATTCAGTTGGCGGATTAAATGGTGCTACAGTAACTGTTGGTCAACAAGTTAATACAGTGCTGTCAAGTAAAAATAACGAGTTCGTGACGGATATTGAATTCTTAATAGTTCCTAAAATTACAGATTTCACGCCATCTGAGCAAATAGATATCCCTAATATACAATTGTCTCTAAGGGAATTACATTAGCAGATCCTCAGTTTTTCGAACCTTCAAAAATTGATATTTTGCTCGGTGCAAAGACATTCTTTGAAATTTTAAAACAGAATCAAATTAGAAAAAGAGTAAAGAAATATTGCTCCAAAACACATATTTTGGATATTAAGTTACTGGTAGTGTGCAAAGTAATTCTAATAAAATTAGTTGTCATTTATCTGTTGTAGCACTCACTTAGATGACACTTTAAGATCATTCTGGGAAATTAAGGCTTTGCCAGAAAAAACACTTGTCGATAATGAATTGAAATATTGCATGGAACATTTTGATGCTACGCACACTAGAAATAGTAATGGTCGATATGTCATCCAGATGCCCGTAATAAAAGACAAAGTTCAACTCGGTTCATCAAAGATCTCACGGTTAAAGGACTTAATAGCACTTTAATTCGATTAAATAGAACCCCAGATGTTAAAAAATTGCACAATGATTTTTATGTCGATGATGTTCTTAGCGGTGCACCAGATTTGGAAACAGCCATTGAGATTCAGCAACAATTAATAGGAATGATGAATGCTGGTGGAATGCACCCATACAAGTGTTGTTCTAATAGTCGTCACCTCCTTTCGAAAGTATCAACTGATGTACAAGAATATGTAGTGAGAAATGATGATCATACATCAGTGAAAACATTAGGATTGTCTTGGAATCCTAACAGGGACAGTTTTCTTCATAGTGATGTTGACTTTACAAATAATTGGGACTGTTCAAACACTGATCCTGTTTATATGAAAGAACTAAAGCCTATTATGGACACTTTTGTCCAATCAACAGTGACTGACTTTTTTGATGACTTGTATAAACTTTCTAATAACTATATGAAATTAATTAGAATTTTAAGTTTTTTTGTTTAGGTTCCTGCAGAAATTGCAAAAAAAGAATGTAGCAGACATCTTTTTAACGAGTAGAGAATCATGCTCGTGATGTTTTAGTACGACAGTCTCAAACTCAGGAATTCAATGCGGAACTGAAGGCATTAAAATTGGGTAACACTATACCACCGCAAAGTAAGTTAAAATCTCTAAACCCTTTTTTAGATGAAAATCAGATTTTGCGAGTTGGAGGTAGATGAATTAAGCGAAAATGCTAAGCATCCTATTATTTTACCAAAAGGCCATAAACTTACCCTTTTAATACTAGATTATTTTCACAAAAATTCTTGCACGTAGGACCAAATACTCTACTTCATCTCGTAAGACAGCAATTTTGGCCGATTAACGGCAGAAATCTCTCAGTGTAGACAAATCATGCGTAATTGTGTAATTTGTTTCAAAAACAAGCCAATTTTAACCAGTCAAATCATGGGTAACTTGCCTAAAGAAAGAGTAACGGAAACATTTCCTTTTATCTCATACTGGTATATATTTTTGTGGACCCTTTTTTGTTAATTTAAAAATCAACGTTAAAGGGATTTTGAATAAAGTTTATGTAGCTATATTTGTATGTCTCGCAACTCGTGCGATTCACTTAGAAATTGTGACTGAGTTAAATTCAGACGCTCTCATTGCTACTTTAAAAGTTTTTTCTTTCGTCGAGGAAAATGTGCAAGTGAAATTTCTGTTAATGCCACAAATTTTGTAAAAGCATCTGACTTGAGAAAATTACATAACCTTATAATGCAACCAGATGAGAAAGTGTCTAGTTTTCTATCATTGAAGGAGTACATTGGAAATTTATACCTCCCAAATCTGCCAATTTTGGAGGAATTTAGGAAGCTGGAGTCAAGTCTTTTAAATTCCATGCAAAAAGAATTATTGGTAAATTAGCTTTGACTCTAGAAGAATTTCTTACAATAACAGTTCAATTAGAGGGGATTCTTTATTCTAGACCTCTTATTCCGCTTTCAGCTGAAGTTGAAAACTTTGAAGTTCTTACACCTGGTCACTTTCTCATCGAGCTTGCAATTAATGCTATTGTTGAACCAGATTTATGTTCTGTAAAAACAAATAAACTCGATAAATATAGGAAAATTAGTAAAATTGTTCAAAATATTTGGAAATCATGGAAAAAAGATTATATGAATAATCTGCAAGCTCGTAATAAGTGGCAATTTGAGCAATCTAATGTAAAAAATGAATACGGTTGTATTATTAAAGGAAGATAATCTTTCCATTGCTCATTGGAATATAGGAAAATTTGTCCAAACATACTGATGGCAAAATTAGAGTTGTGCAATTAAAACTAGCAAATGGTAACTTTGTTAAACGACCTATTTCAAAAATTGCTATTTTACCTATTGTGTAATGTATATATTGAAAATTAATTTTATTGCTTTGATTATTGATTGAATTTCAACTCTTACGATTGCTTTTGATTATTGATTGTATTTTAATGATGACTATTTATTTTTTATTTCGATTGTATTTTTAATTCTTATTATCATTTATGTTGTTGATTATATTTTGTTCTTTTTGTGTATGTTGTGTGATACCCTCTGTACAAATTTATGTAAATGTATCATTGTTTTGAAATGTATTTCAAGGCCCGGCGGGATGTTGGCGAGCTTGGCTTAACTGGGAGCGCCAATATGCCAAAGGGGTTAATGTAAAAGCCTCGCTAGAGGCAGTCTACTTATTGTCGTGTAGGAGAGAGGGTCGCTTTTTTAGACCAACAGCGGGGTCAACGTCCCCCATAATAAACTTTGGATTGGATCGCAGCTATTTGTCGTTATTGAACTTTCGCTGCGTACACCTCTCTCCCTAAGCGGAAAAGCGGCCCTGCCACACTTTACTTACCACGATAAAAATGCATTCAGTTGCATTTTGACAAAATTCAAGAAGCATTTCAACGCTCATAGCAGTGGCGTAATGGAAAGTATAAGGGCCGTAATGCAAAGTTAGATTTTGGGCCCCAAACCATACTTGCCTTCAGTCAGGCTTTGCCATCCCCGGCTCCGTGATGTGGAAGTAGCGGGGGTGTACGTTACGCCACTGGAACACAGTGTACTTATACATATAGAAATATATATATATATATATATATATATATATATATATATATATATATATATATAAGAATATATTTAATAACAATATTTGCCACATCTACAGTGTTAAAAATCGTTCTTGATTTTTTAGAAATATTTGAACGAAATCTAGGTCGGTTACTTAAGATAATAAATATTATATCCTACCTTTTCTGAAGGTTTCTGGGCAGAAAGCAGTCAGGTGTATTCGAGGTTGTTGTTGATAGCTGTTGTCCAGGGCCGGATCTACGTATGGGCTTAATGGGCTGCAGCCCAGGACCCCCGGGTTCTAGGGGGCCCATTCCCCATTGAAGATAACAAACAGAAAAAGCTGCCTACAATCAAAATAACAATAAAATAATAAACCATTAAAAATACATTTCAAAAATAAATACCATACCAAATTTATTTTTATTTTCGAGAGCAGAGCACAATTTACTTTTGTTCTTCCACCTTACCACCGAATACGTGGACATTAATAATTAATAGCAGAGACTCTATTATAGGACGGTGCTGATGAATATCGAGCACTAATACAAACGTAGCGACACTTTTTCTGTAGCCATTTATTTTTGTGCAATAGGTGCAATAAGGTTTTGGGCCCCAAACTAGATCTTACAAAGGATTGAAAAACCATTGCATAACATAGGCTTTGGGCTCCTTAGAATCTTGGGGCCCCCGCAACGCGGGGTTGCAGGGATGTACGTTACGCCACTCAAGTTAGAAAGAATCTTAGCAAAAGAAACGGAGAAACACAACAAGCAAATATTAATGAGGAAAATATGCAAGATCTCGATTACCAGCAGCCTTCTAAAAAATATATTGTTCAGACAGAGGACATCAGTAATGCCTCGACCAAAAAGTGTTTACAAAATGTTGAGTTTGAGTTTAAAAAATACATTGAAGTGGATTCGTGCCTAAATCGCTAAGTAATAATTTTATTTTTGAAAGATTTAATTCAGTTTACAAAAAAATTACAAACCCTTGGTTTGGACATCTGTGAAGTAAAGAAGTTAATTATGTCAATAAAAACGTTTATAAGCAATGTACATTAATCAGATCAAAAACTAAAGGAGTATCAAGATGGAGCCAAAAAATGAAGTCATAGTGTAGGAACAAAATATAGCGATTTGAACAAGAGACGGGTTATTTCAAAATTTGCAGATAAATCAACAAAAAAAGCTCTGTATTGGACAAAAAAATTTAAAAGGGACTCGCTTATAGTTTCATTAGATAAGCTAACCCTTGACTTAAATAGAAGTCAAGTATATGCTGAATAAAGTATTTAAATTTTTGATGGATTTGCAAGATCAAAGAAAGGAGAACGTCGACCTGGAGAGTGTACTCCCTATTCAGATGACGTAGACCATTATTTAGTAAATGAAGGTGTCAACTCAAAACTTATCTAAAACAAACTGAGCTGTTCTATACTTGTAGTGATATGTTAAACTTAATGTTTGAAAAGAAACTTGTTGACGTTTTTCCAAATTTGTATACCGTTTTAAAGATTTTTATAACGCTCCCTATTACTAGTGAAGCGGAAAGTGCATTCTCTAAAAAAAAAAAAAATGTCCTATATAGAAATATATGACAACAATGACATATACTAGACTTACTTATTTATCACTTCTTTCTATTATTACTGATCTCACTAAAGATTTAAAATGTGATGAGCAAATAAAAGAATTTGTAGCACAAAAGTGTAGAAAAGTTTGTTTGTTTTGTAAATTATGTTATTGTTTATAACGAATTTAAATTGTTTGAAATAAAAAAAGAACCTTAAGAGAAAGAAAATTTCGTATATTTAAAATTTTTCCCCACAAAAAATGTTTTTTAGAAAAATGGCAAAATTTTTAATTATTTAGGTGTCCCTCAGGTATCATTAGCCCAGGACCCCCAAGATTCACGGTACGGCCCTGCTGTTGTCAAATTGTAAAAAATTGAGGAGAATTCTTTGAATTGCTGAATTCAGTTTTTAATTACAATTATTTTTAAAGATTTTTTATATACATTGTTACATAATACATATGAACACAAGACATAACAAAAATTTAGCTCGCGGGAAATAGATCACTACCCTTTGGCGTTATTCCAAATCCAACTGCCAATGTTTAAAAGCATGCTTGCTTATATCAGACGCAACTAGCGTCCTCTGGTGAGAGAAAGCGCGATTTATATATGTTTCATATTAGAGTTTTTAACATACAGACAACAAGTCAGCAGCTGTTTTAATGGGTTTTTTTTTTCATGTGAGCTGCAAAATCAACACTAATAATGTTTTGATTAAGGATTTTGTCTAATTTATAAAAAAATATTATTGGTCCCTCTTGTCACTTTTCACTTAAAATTTGCGTTCGTGTTGACTGCACAATATGCAATCCTTTTATGTTTTAAATTGTTTGTTTGTTTTTTTCCCAAAAAATTCATTACAACTGAAAATTATTTCAGAAGTTTCTCCGGATAAAGAAATGAAACCTAAAATTCTAATTTTTATTCCAGTACCCGAATAAAAAAAAAAATCTAATAGTGGTTAGAAATATCTTTGTATGATCTTATAGAATTTTGATGAGCAGTTCTGGATAATCAGTTCTAAACAAATGTTTGCTATCATTAAAGTTTACCAATGTGAAATTAACAAAGATATTATAAAACTTATATTCTGGTGAAATAGCAACATGGCCGCCGAAAACCGTATGTTTCCTTTTCTTTTTCCCAACGTTCTCTAGCTTGTAGTGCATTCTTTCCAAAAATTGGGAACTTTTTCTTAATATCAGGAGTTTTTCCCCTTCGGGACAAATTGTTAATAATCAGGACAGTCCCACCAAAAGAGGGATGTCTGGCCCCCTTAATCAGGTGTACTCAACCTTTTTTCCCGCCGGGCCATACACATGTAATAGCCATTTCACGCGGGGCGCAACATGAAAGTAAATGAGGAAGGGGGGGGGCTATCACAGTCGTAGGGTATGTAAAATGTGGAAAATCGATCAAAATAATAAAACTCATTTCTGGCTTTTATTTTAATGCTTTTTTAACCTCTTAATCAAACACATTCACACACACATAAAAAAATCAGTTCCCTGCATTTTTTACCAAGTTATGGTATAGTTTCGATTTGTTTTCATCTGGGATCAATCCCATTGTTTACAGTCTACTGTCAAACAAACAAAGCTGTCAAGTACTTAAATAATTTTTAGATAAATATAAAAGTATAAAAGACTAATGTATATTGATGTTATCCTTCTTATAAATTTAAGTCCTGAATAAATTTGTTGCTTTGAGTTAGTTACAAATATTTACCTAAGAAGAGTACTTGGATCAATTTTATGATATTTATCGAGAGCTAGGATCATGAAACCAAATATGGCTTTATGTATAGACATTTGATTCTGTAGGATGTTTACTTTCTGAAAGTAATGGAAATATTCAGAATTTTAATATAACTTTTTTCAACTCTCTGTTCACCTTTAAAGGAATAACTTGACAAATTGTTGTTTACAATAATCTATATTAATGAGCAATTCAGCGGTAAAAAAGAGGTAATTACAGAGAATCTTTTTCAAAATTTTTATAAAGGGGTTAATTGGCCAAAATCCCCGGGTTTTTTTTTTGTGACATATGTATGGCATATAGACCAATTTCTTCAAATCAACAGACATCGCCAAATGCTGCGATATACAATCAATAGCGGAAACTGTTCTTGCTCACGTTTTGATACAGTAATAATAATTATATAATTTTTTAAAGTTCTTGATGTCTTTTTGCTTGGCGAAATTACTTTGCAGTGTAATACAGAAGTTCCAAATTTTAGAATGGTACGAGTACTGATTTAGCATTTCTTTGATAAAATTTGAAGTAATTTATTATTTTGCTCAAGTCTAATTTAGGAAACTGAAAAGTTTCTTAAAATTTAGGATTGTCCTGGTAAGACAATGCTATAATTAGTCAATTAACTTGTTACAAGTAGTAGAAATTGTGATTTTCAATAGAATGGAACTCAATTTATTCATGATAAACTTTGGTAACTTGTTAATGTAATAATGATTTGAATTTTTACTAATATATTTTCAAACGTTATGAACTTCAGAAGGAGAATTCAGGATATTTTTTTCTTGATGTTGTTTCATCTTCCATTTTTTAAAAAGTATAAGCAGAATTATATATAAAATTATACTTTAGATACATATTAGGGATAACACAATAACATGTCAATACATTTCTTCAAATAAGTTTTAAGTTTGCATGAAATGGAACTGGAGTGTTTGATACTAAACATACGATACCTGGTCAAGAAACATAACCGGTAGAAACAGATATGCATAAAATGTTGTTATGTTCAGTGTTAAAAAATCAAACATTTTCATAATTACAGTAGATAATTCTTTGTATATTTTAGAGGAGCAGATTGTAGAAATTTTGTAATTAGTATGGAATTCAAAAAGTGAAAAACCTTTGTTAGTTTTATTGTTTCTGTCCCCCTCCCCTTCATTTGATGTACTAGTTATTAGTACATGCAATGTAAACATCTTACACTATTAAAATTCGAAGGTAAACAAACGTATCTATCTATCTATGTATGTGCGTCTATCTTCTCACGAACCACACCACGCAGAAAGTCGCGGAAGGTACCAAAAGATGGGGAATTTTCCGGGGAAGCCGTATTGCCCATTTATATTCCGATATTGTAATTAGTTAAAAAGATATTAATTAAAAACCTTAAAACGCCTAATTGTTTTACTCCTGCCGGTTGCTTACTTGGCGGAACTTCCCTTCCGTTTCGGCCGAGCGGTAATCTTACGTTTTCCACCATATTAAATTTGTCATCTAATTTTCGGTGTCGAAATCACACAAAAAATAATTACAGAATCGGAATGATCATTTATTTCGCTACGAAACGGTATAATTTTTTTTGTAAAATAACGATATTTTCTATTTTTTTCGAATTTTTTAAAATAGTGTTAAAACTGATGCGTTTTTATGAAAATTATTTCTAAATCGTTGGGTATGAATTACTTTTCGTGTTATTAAATCGATATTCTACACTAATTAACTTCAAGCCTTTCTCTTTTAGATCCATTCATTTAAAAAATAAAATTCCCAAAACTTTTTTTCCGTGTATACAGTAATATTATCCGTAACATATACGAAGATTGAAAAAATTGCTTCGAAATTACGGATTTAAAAAAACATTTTGTGATTTTCGTAAACTTATGTTTTTTTTTTGAGAAATAAATTAAAAAGTAGTAATTTGTACATTTTTTATTTCAAAGTACGTTATTTTTGCAAATAGTTGGTGATGTTTGAGAGCATTAACGTAAAAATTACGCCCTTAAAATGAAGGTAATGATTTTTTAAAATAATTTAAAATACGCGATTTTACATTTAGCCAAACATTGGTTAACTGTCTTGTGGCTGAGTGCTCAGAGCTCCCGCTACACTGAAGACTATTAACTGCAGCACTGCCGTGCGCGGTCAATGCGAAAGAGGGTGTCCGCTTCGCAGAAACCCGCCGGTTGCTCTTTTCATACTTGTCTTAAATTTTTTTCTCCTACTGGACATTGCGTCGCCACACATTACTTTTCGTGTTATTAAATCGATATTCTACACTAATTAACTTCAAGCCTTTCTCTTTTAGATCCATTCATTTAAAAAATAAAATTCCCAAAACTTTTTTTTTAAAGAATTTTTAAAAAGTAGTCTCAATTTTTACTTCACATTGAATAACTTCTTCAATGATTGAATTCACTTGCTGCATCCCCACTGATCTGAAATTTACTTCATTTTCAGTGCTGCCATTATGTAAGCAAATGGTATGTCACAATTAATTGCTAAATGAGCAATTTTAATCAATTTTATTAGAAAATAATTAATAAGTTATTTTTTTATAATATACTTTTTTTCGCAGATACGTGTTTAAATAATTTAATTAACACAGAGTGGAATGAAAAACTGTAAAATTAAAATTAAAAAAATTAAATGTTTTTATCAAATAGTATTCTTTTTTTTGAATGTTTTTTTTCAGTGAATGTTAGCATATAACTAGGTTTTCCCCCAAAAGTGGATTTTTAACACTTACATATGTTTAATCAAACACCCAAACGTTTCAAGAATTATCTGTAGAATTTTTTTTATTAGTATTTATTGATAATGGATTTAAATTAATATATTTTTTTAAAATCAAAGGAATGTTTCTATTATTTTATTATTAAATTAATTATTTGTTAATAAAAAGTATATCGCCTATTATTTAGGATAAAAATACGTTCTAGAGACATTTTTAAGCTAACTGTAAGTAACGATTGATTGATTAATGAAAACCTGAAAATTATTTTATTATTTTAGATTCCTAAAAACTATCTATTATAAAATAAATGATTTTTTTAAATCAAGCATCAGAATAGTTTTATGAGTTTTTATGAACATTATTTCTAAATCGTTGCGTATGAATTTATTTTCGTGTTATTAAATCGATATTCTACACTAAGTAACTTCAAGCCTTTCTCTTTTAGATCCATTCATTTAAAAAATAAAATGACCAAAACTTTTTTTCTGCGATTTTTTAAATATTAGACCAAATTTTTACTCAACGTTGAATAACTTCGTTATTTATTAAAATTATCGCACGAAACTTTTTTTTTTCGTGTGTAAAAAAATATCATCTGTAATCTGTACGAAGATTGAAAAAATTGCTTAAAAATTATGTATTTTAAAATTTTTTTTGTGATTTTCGTAAAGTACCGTTTTTGCGATCATGAAAAGTTTAAAAAAATTTGGGAAGAATTTTTGAAATTTTTGCTCATGCGCGGTAGAATTAGTGAAGGTCAATGTTACGTTTCAGTTTTTGAACGAATTATAATAAAACACTCAAAATACTTAAATTAATCATTTAATAATTTCTTCATTGAAAAAAGATAATTGCATGAAACTTTTTCCCGTGTGTCGAACATTTCAAAAAATCCTCTGAATTTTTCTTCAAGATTTAAAGTAGTAGTGAAATTTTGTAATTTGAAAAATTTCAACTTTTCTGTCTTTTTTCAACATACAATTATTTTTAAGAAATCTACGTTTTCATTTCGGGAGGCTAAAAAATTGCAACGAAAGAATTCAAAAGAGAGTGAGTGATTTTTAAAGTTGCACTGTTCACCTACTCGAGGGTTTTTGGCGACGGACATTGAATTTTCAACCATGGTCAAGTGACGAGGACGACACCTGAGCTTTCACCCTTCTCTCCTAATTATCACACCAACACAAGAACAAATTTCGAAAAAGAGAGTTTTAATGACATAGTTAAAGAAATAACTGACAACGCGCGCATACACACACATAAGTGCTATCGACATGAGGGAAAAAGAAAATTGCCCTGGGGATTATATATATATATATAAGTTATTCACTCGGTAAAAGCCCGTGCAACGCCGGGCCTGAGGAGAGGAAAGAAACAAAGAAGTCAAAGTAATTTCGAAAAATATTATTGGATGTGCTGATTTTGTGAAGAGAAGGGAAAATGTTAAACGAGAAAGCCATGATACGCACTCAAGGGGCGGGCATTCACATCGTACGCGTTACACCCACATAAAAGTGAAGGCATCAGAAAGAAAGAAGGAAATTAACATGGGGATAAGTTATACCCTCGGTAAAAGCCCGTGCAACGCCGGGTTGCACGGGCTTTGTTGCTTTTTCGTCAATTTTTCTTTATATAATTTTCAAAATTAAATAACTATATATGTCAGATTAAGATGATAAAATGCATTCAATGCATTTCTGAGATTCATTTAAAATATTTATCAGTATCGAAATTTTTGTTCTCTTTCATAAAACTTATAGTTTAATTTAAAATAATGCCTAATGTATATTTCTTTTTTTGACATATAAAAAAAAATGCGAGTGAAACAGTTATTTTTCCTTTAATTTTCGTCAATTTTTTTGTATATAATTTTCAAAATTAAATAATTATATATGTCAAATTAAGATGAAAAAATGCATTCAATACATTTCTGAGATTCATTTTTTTTTTTTAAAAATATTTATCAGTATCAAAATTTTTGTTCTCTTTCATAAAACTTATAGTTTATTTTAAAATAATGCCGAATGTATATATATATATATTTTTACATATAATTTCATAATAAAATCGAAGAATTTGCCCATTTCGAAACTTTTTTTTGCATAAATTCCTTAGGGAAAAAAAGCTATGTTCATATATTATATATACTTTATTATTAATTGCTTTTTATTAAAACATCAAAAATCAATAAATTTTTTGCAATACATTTAAATGTAATCGTGAATCGAAATTTTTCAATCGTTATGTGATTACCCTGTGGATCCCCTCAATTAAAAGTTAATTTCAATTTGAACCTCCCATTCATTATTGATGACTATTTTCATTTTTCGCTACGGGTCCCGGTGGCACAGTCGGATAGCGCTTCGCTTTATTTACACCGTAAAGTGGATCGTGTCGCTACGAGTTCGATTCCACGATTCTCTTTTTTTTTTCATTTCTGCTAATTTTTCCCACGTAAATTAATTTTACTGATAAATACTTATTTTAACATGATCCTCTGTTATTTTAATGTACTTTTCATTTTTTTTTTTGCCTTCAAAAAGGTTTTTTTCTGATTTTTAATCATTCAAAGTAATTTCTATCTTTTTCAACAATTCGATTTTGTTCATTTCTGCTTATTTTTCCCCCCGTAAATTAATTCTCTCTTCTTCAATGATTGAATTCACTTGCTGCATCCCCACTGATATGAAATTTACTTCATTTTCAGTGCTGCCATTATGTAAGCAAATGGTACGTCACAATTAATTGCTAAATGGCCCGTACAACGCCGGGCTAAGCGGAGAGGAAAAAAACAAAGAAATCAAAGTAATTTCGAAAAATAATATTGGAAGTGTTGAATTTGTGAAGAGAAGGGAAAATGTTAAGCGACAAATCCATGACATGCACTCACGGGTCATGCACTCACATCGTACGCGTCAAAACCACACAAAAGTTTTGGCGTCAGAAAGAAAGGAGGAAATTAACATGGGGATTAAGTTATACCCTCGGTATAAGCCCGTGCAACGCCGGGCCATGAAAGCTAGTTTATTAATAAAATTCAATGTAATTAAAATTAGGCTGGTTTATAATAAATATACACTGAAGTGCCACTGAATTGGAGATAGCAAGGGCTATGCAAATTGTGTAGTGCTGCGCATCATTTATTTGCAAGTAAGGGCGCTGTGTTAGCTGCATATATAGCACATACTGTGGTTGTTCTGAATTAGTTGTTGGAGTTGCCAGTATGGGTAAACTGCCTGATTTAGACGTTTTCTATTGCGGACAAATCGTAGGTGCTCGACGCATGGGCTATTCAATTTCCGAAATTATCAGACAGCTAGGATTTTCAAGGGCTACAGTGTCAAAAGTATACCAAGAATACATGGATAGTGGACAAAAAAACTAGCGATCGGGCAAATTAAAAAGGAAAATTAGCCTTGACAGTGCGTAGTGAGAGACGGCTCAGGCGTATTGTACGTAGCCAGAGAAACCAAACAGCTCAAATTACCTCCAAGTTAAATGATGGTGTCAGTCGTACAGTCAGAAAATGGATTGTGCAACTCTCGCTTCACTGTATGGGTTTCCGGTGCCGTCGACCTACGAGAGTACCATTGCTCAATGCTCGCCATCGGGCTGCACGTCTTGCCCGGGCAAGAGAGTACAGAGACTGGAGTGCAGAGGACTGGAAACGAGTAGCATGAAGTGATGAGTCTCAATTCGGACTACTTAACGCTGACGGAAGGCTGAAAGTATGGCGCCAGGCTCATGAATCCATTGATGATGCATGCTTGGTTGGAACTGTACAATGGCATGGTGGCTTAACCATGGTCTGGAGTGTTTTTTCATGGCACTGTTTGGGATCTTTGGTGCGTGTACCAACCTCCCTCAAGGCAATTCGGTACTTAGAGTTGCAGGGTGATCACCTCCATCCGCTTATGCTGTTCTGTTATTCGCAAGGTAATGGAGTTTTCCATCAAGACAACTGGGCCTCTTACAAGTTCCGGTTGGTTACTGGCTGGTTGGATGAGCATTTCTCTAATTTTTCTGTCATAAACTAGCCACCTAGAATCCCAAACTTAAATCCTATTGAGCATCTTTGGAATGTTTAGGAACAAGGCGTGAAAGGTCATCACACAGCACCAACGAACTTTATTGAATTATGCATAGTTTTAACCAATATTTGGCAAGTAATTCCCGTGGAACGTATCCAGAAACTTGTTGCATCTATGCTTTTTCGTGTAGCAGCCGTTATCAAGGCCAGAGGAGGCCCAGCTCGTTATTAGGTAGGTATCCCTAAATAAGTGGCACTTCAGTGTAATTATAATAGGATTTAGTATTTAATATAAAATTTTACAGTTATGCAGAACAAATATTGTAAAAAGGGTTTATTGCATTTTTAGGACATGAAAAAAAGTGTATCGAGATATTTTACAAAAAATAGTTACGTTGTACATTTTCATTTTATATGTGTTTGTTTTTTCTTTTATTCAAAACTCCTTTCTAAAAATTGCACGATTTCAGTATTCTAATTTGTTTTACATAAATTCAGAAAGTTGATCGTATAAACATGGATTTTATAACTCTACCAATTTTTAAGATCTGAAATATCAAAGTTCTCGTTATAGTTTATTTAAGATAGTAGTCTAATTTTTATAAATCTCCTTTTTCCAACAGATGGCATTGTTTGAAGCTCGGATGATGTCAATAGCAATAAAGTTTGTTATCTGGTAGTTTTAGTTACTATAGTTACGGGGTGTGATTTATAAATAATTGATAGATATAGAGTTGGTATGAGAACGCATGTGCTCTTTGAAAAAATTGAAGTAGAGGTCGTTTTGGCGTTGTGAGAAAACACTGGGAAAAAAAAGAGAGATGGTAGGGCAACCACCAATGTTTTGAGAAACAGAGGAAACAAACGTGTTTTTGCACCTTTTTATAGAAGTAAATGATACTGCAGTCGTACTCACTATAGATCTTATAAGTAACCTGTGAGATCTTGTTATTTTTAAATCACTGGTGCCTAAACATTCGCATACATCAACGCATTTTTCCCACGATCACCTTACTTAAACATATGCTTTTACATCTAATTTAAAAAATTCTCTGAAAAGGTTTGTGTCTTGTGGCTGTCTTTTGTTCGAAACAGTTCAGCAGTCAGGAGCTTGTAGTCACAACAAACATTTCTCTGACTAACTTCACACCGTCGAACAATGACTATTTTGGACAGGCAATAATTCCATTAAATTTTGTCTTAAAATAATAAATAATAATAAATGATGATTTATTTTCAAAAACGTTTCCCGTAATCTATGCCCCTATGTGAGACAAAGCATTTTAATACAAAAAAAGGCCAGAAATTTATATTTAACTCCTTAGTTCAGGGCTTCTGAAACTGTGAGCGCGGCCTATTTCAAGCCGCTCCTTCGCCGTTTTGATTACCTAAGGGTGTGGGGGGGGGGAGGGGAGGAAACAAAGCATCACCAGAAACTTCATAATGATTATTATTTTATTACTATTCAAACACACTTAATCAATCACAAATGAAACTACAAAAGGAGACCCTAGGAGTGATATATAAAGAGAGAAATCTATTCTAAGTGAGCAACTCTACGTAAACAACTCTAAGTAAACAAGCGCAAGTGATTTGTTTAATTTAATCTAATTCAATCTATCTTAGATTCTTAAGCCTTCATCCACTAATTTATTATAGTGATAAACATCCTCCTAAACTCACGTTGTGATAATGAAATAAATCTCACTTACGAATCACCGCAACATTCTCCTGCTCCTTCTATCCTACATTTACAAAACTTTGACTTTATATAGTCAAACTAATTTAAATATCAAGGTTTCTTCTTGAGAGATGGCTGTGAATTAACGCGAAAGCTGACTCCAAAGTTTCCCCAAGAGGATTAATGATAATTGTATAGATCCGTCACAAATTAGTTATCGAATTATATGCTGTTTTTTTTTCTATTTAGAAATATGAAATTATGAGAAAATACCTGATACATTTAAGTTTAGATTTTTTAATTCATTTATTTGTATAAATTTTGCACCATGCAACATTACGAGCTATTGGTTACAGACTTCATAATTCTGAATCAATTGATGAAGACGCCTGACATGTACCTTGATTCCTTGTGGCCGTGTGTTTGGTTGGAATTAGGACTTAAGCAATGCTAGCCAGGAAACTCATGTCCTTTATCTAATTAGCCTCCCGATTTACAAATGTTACATTAAATTATTTTTTGTAGTTATTTATAAAATACATTATACTGATCGTTGCTTGTAATTAATAATATCCTATGAATAAGATGAGTAATTAACTTTTAATATGATTGTTAAAATTTTTTTTGATTTGAAATCAAAATCCTAATATACAATATTTTTAAAAAGAAAACTCTTACAAATAATACTTTACCAAACTGTAATTCATTCTTTTAAACCTGCATTTATTACAAATTCCCGAAAGAATTGTATTTTTAGATTTTGTAAAAAGAATTATGTATTCACAGATTTGTTGTATGCAATCGGATTCAGAGTATGCCAACAAACTTAACTAAAATTCATACAACGTGAATTTTATCATTATTATTTTTTTAAAAGATATCTTTCAGAGTGAAATGAATTAATGATGGGTGTAAAATAATTTTCTAAAATATGTTCGGAAAAATAAAGTAGTTTAAATAAAATATTTCAATTCAAATCGATATTTTTAAGAATTCTATTTATTGTTGTATTATATTAACAACAAGAACAACAACAACAAAAAAGCCACTTTGAAACTGTTTGAATTTAAAATAGAATGTGAACTTTTGCCTTTAAAGATCTAGAAATGAATGCTTCCAAAAAGCAATATAAATATTTGACACGTGTTTAATATACATATATTTTTTTAGCCGATTTTGCATTTTAGAAGTTATTATTGTGAAGGCTTGATATATACGTATAATGTTAATATTGCTGTGATTGATAATTAGTTGTGAAAAAATGAAGCTATTTTTCGTGTAAATGATTTTAAAGGATTAATAGTTTTCATAAAATTTAATAATAATAATAATAGTAATAACATTAGTAACATAAATATAGATTTCCCACACCAAATGATTATAAAAGTTAGACTCCTATTTAGGGTATTACTCGATGAAAATTTTCTTTTACATTT
Organism: Trichonephila clavata; assembly: GCA_019973975.1. Lineage (NCBI taxonomy): Eukaryota > Metazoa > Arthropoda > Arachnida > Araneae > Nephilidae > Trichonephila > Trichonephila clavata. The sequence goes on along the minus strand of BMAO01006265.1, from coordinate 25,059 downwards.
ACTTTTTTTTCATGTAATTAGATTTTAAAAAAATTGGGTGAAATACTTTGAAAAGAGTGTAATAATGATATATTTGATGTAACTGCACATTGGTATACATAGCAGAATTTCCTCTAAGTAGGTTTCAATTTTATTAAAACTTATATTTTCATGTTATTAATCACTGTACTAAAATTCGAATTACTTCCTATTCCGTTTTCATTCAGTATATTTAATTAACGTTGTAGATTTTTTATAATTCAAGATATTGGGTTAAAAAATATGCAATAAAAATGTATACTTTGAGATGGGGGGGGGATGCTAGTGGAAGAATCCTGAAGCAGGAAAGATCATTTATTGAAGCAGTTAGAAAAACGGTTTCCTTGTGTTATTGGTTCGAGGGTTAGTTTTAAAAGTTTGTGCGTCGGTTCAAGTGTCGTAAAATCGGCTGCAGCTGAACTGGACATGTCCTCCAAAATGTGTAGTAAAGAACGACGCTGAAGGTCTCTGAGAAATGGAACGTGAAGCATTCCTCCATCCGATATCTGATGAACTGGATGTGGCCTGGATGAATGAGACTCTCCTGATTGCTTGAGAGGATGTGGCAAGAAGGCGTGGTCAGGTGAGCTGTTTCGGAGGCATCTGAAGTTGGTGGGATAACTCCTGAAGTTGGATGAAAGACCTGATTGCCATTGGCTGAGAACACTCGGTGAGTAGGCACTCTATTGTCTGCCCTGATGCATTAGAACATAGCAGTGAGGTGGGGTCTAGAAAGCTAGCCTGTGTGGGATTTCCAAAGTGAAAGCAGTATTGAAGTTTTAAAAATAAAATTAATTAAAAGAAAGGGATAAAAATTTAGCTAGGTTCACTCGCCACAAGGGGAGTGATTAAATTAATTTCTAGGGGGATTATAAGAATTCAGGAGAATTCTGCTGGGTCTGGCTCTGGATAGTAATTATTTAGCAATTGAACTTTGGTTTTGTCAATGTTGGGTAAATTATCAAAAAATTTTATGGCCAGTTTTTGGATGTAATTTTTGAGAGGAAGGATTTTAATAGCTCTATAATTATCAGAATTTTTGGTATATGTATCGGCTTTAACTATGTTACAAATCAGAGAGTTTTGAGCTACTTCAAGAATTTTAACATTAGAATTTGCTGCTTAGCCCCACACAGGACAAGCATAAGTAATTATGGGACGCAGAACGGCAGTGTATAGAAGTGCCGTAAAGAGGACATATGGTGGATCAGTTTTGAATGAAAATAGGAAGGACAAAGAAAAAAAGAACACCAATTTTGTGTAGGGAGATGAACAAAACCTTTCCCCTTTCTTTCTTAGAAGAGGATATGATGATCACCCCCAGATTTTCCTTTTCAAAGAAGATAACGATCTTCCGTTAAGGCCCACCATTCTCTTCCCTACTTTCACTGACCTTTTGTTTGCACCCCATATTTCTCTTTCCTTCCATTCTACTTACACAGATAATAAATGTTAATGCTGGGGTTGTGTTTAAATTTTGTTTACCTTAAGTATTATTATACCTTGGAAACATTTTCCCTCCTTATAATTCCATTCGTTTATTAATTGAAGTATATTTTACCTATCTGTTTGAAAAAGTATGTCTTAAGATGACCGAATGCCAGAAATCTAAGCCAAACAACTTCGAAAAATGCTTTATTTTCTGCCCAAACGAAAATATTTAAAAAATTGTTGAACATTAAGAAAATTCTCAATTCTCAACTGTTTTTATATTCATTTAATCACAACACTTCAAAAAATGGATTTTTGAAGTAAGAATAAATTTTTCCCCCCATTTTTCTCTAAAAAATCAAATGTCTTCTCCTGGAGTGGTTTTTTCCAGGTCTAGACAGGTAGGAGCGTCCAGAAATCTTTTAATTTTCCTTTGTGTATGAGCTGTAAAACCTTCGTTTTTAGCTTCAGTGTTGGGTTCAAACAGCTTTTGAAGGCTGTTGGCAATCACTTCCTCTTTTTCCAAGTGCGCCCTTTAGGCGGGGAATGTTTTGAGGCAATTTCTTGAATAGAGAGATTTTTCTCCAAAGAGGTGCCTGTTCCGGCGTAAGTGCCGCTATGTGAGATTCCCAACGAGATTGAGAAAAGTGTCGAATGTCTTTCGTGACCCACGACTGAGTGTTCGGTACTCAGATTTTAAGGCAGTATCTCTTATACGTTGCCAAAATTTCCGAATATGATTTCTGTGGCGAATTTTAGCTTTGATTTCGGAGGGGAGTTTTAATAGGGGTTGTTTAAATTTTGGTTTTGAAGCTGCCACAAGAGCTTCGGAGATATTTTCTCCAAGCCGTCCAATTGCAATTTCGAGTGATTTAAAAGAAATTTGAAGTTCTCCCAATTGGTGGAGAGTTGATCAGGAATTTTGACTAGAGCCGTACCAGTATATAGAGTAAGAATAACCGGTAGATGATCTGTGATTCAAGATCATCTATAACTCTAATATCAATATTAAAGGGAATACTTTTGAGAACTGCTAGATCAATAATAGAATGTCTTGCTCCCGGGCTAGAGCTAGAATTGATATGTGTAGGAGTGTGCGGTGCTACAATCCTCACATTCGGTTTACTATTCATTATTCCACGCACGATGCGCGGCATTTAAGTCTCCAGCAATGATAATATTTTGGCCAGAATTAAGAATTTTGAGAAAATCTTTATCAGGGAATTTTCTATTATTTTCCGGAGTGTTTCGAGCGTACGCTGAAACAATTCGGATGGGGGGGGGATTATTAAATTTAATTTCAATAGCGGTTGCATCCATATACTGCAAAGTTTGTAATGTGACTCTGCTAAGATCGTAATTATTTTTGCAGTAAATAGCGGTACCTACTGTTCGAGTACTCGGAAAATTAATTCTGTCGTCTTTATGAAGACGATAATTCGCAATAAGTGGATCTAGGCCCGGTTGCAGTTTCGTTTCTTGAACTAACAGAGCAGATCAGGGTTCTGTTCTGATACAAAGTCGCGGACTTCACAAATTTTTGGTCGATGTCCGTTCGCATTCCAGAAGCAAATCGTTAAAGATTGCACGTTGGAATTGAATGTTAGGCTGTGAGCATTGAGGCGTAATTGCGCCCTTGTACTATTGCTACGTACGCTTCAAAAATTACGCAGGCTTTCTTCTTAGCATCATCTACATTTTTTAGGGCAGGGAGAGCCTGTCTAAATGCTTTTGCTAGTAAATTTTGGTCTACTCCTGCATCATTGGAAATGGCCAAAACATAGCAGAAAAGAGCCGAAAAATTTTGATCGTTATTATTATGTATATTTTTCCTTGGTTGGTTTGTCGGAATTTGTACCGAGACAACTTTGGAGTAAGGTAATTTAGGGTCTGTGGTGCGGTAACTTTGAGGAGACCGAAGTTGATTATTGTTTTTCAAATTTTGTGACGAGGGCGTCACCTTCAGTGCAGTATTTTTATTCTTTTGATTAATATCTTTGTTGGAGGGCTTCGGATTATTATTTTTAAAATTTCTACCTTTGTTTTGGTGGTTTGGAGTTTTTTTGCTTTTTGGAAAACGTGGACATTGCCTCCAATTAGCTGCGTGTTCTGCACCGCAATTTGCGCATTTGAGGGGATCCTCAAACTGCAAAGTACAGTCTTTTGCTTGATGGGGCCCTGCACATTTCAGGCACTTTTTTGGGAGGTGACAGACTTCCGATCTGTGGAAGAATCCTTGACAATGCCAACACTGGTTGGGCAGTCTATTACGGGATCCATCATACGGTTCGAAAGCTATACGAGTGCCAAACATATCTACGTAATTGTAGATAGAGTCGGCAATAAGATCGTTAATTAATTGAATGTAAAATCAGTGGCATTAGGGCTTTGCTTTGGAATTTAGTTAAACGGGAAATTTTATGAATTTTGAAACCCTCCGACTCGATTTCTTTTTTAACAGCTTCAAGTTCGGTGGAAGTGGGAAGTCCTCTCAAAACAAGTTTGAGTGGTCTTTCCGATTTTAACATGAAAGATTTAAATTCAATTTGTTCGTGTCTGAAATATGTGGCAAGCTTTCTTTATTCCTCCTTGCTTTGTACAGTAATTCTCAGGAAACGCCCTGATAATTTACTTTGAAGCGTGGGGGCAAGGCTTCGAGTGAAAACCATAAGGTCAGTCTAATCCGGATTTGGCTGGATAAAGAAAGGCGGGATTTTAACCCTAGGAGTGACAGCCACAGCTGTTTGTTCGGCATCAACTTCGATATCCTCCTTCTTCTCAGAAGTCCCAGAAAGGATAGTGGGAGGGACTAATGGGCAGAGTTATTTGTCTGTACCATCAAGATGGCGGCAGGGGAAGAAAGAAGAGGCTTAGCAGTCTGTTTCTTTGCTGGTAATATGAATTCATCCTCGTCAAGAGTGGCCCTTTTGAGGGTTTCCCTCTTGACCAGTGATTTGGAAACATTGCTTGCATTGTTGAAGGTATTATTTTCTGAAGGAGCAGCTGCTTTCTTTCGTTTTGAAGTGACCCTAGCAACTATTTTGTCTAGGGCCGCCTGGTTTGGGAGGACACTAAAAAGCGGGACATTTAGAGAGTCTCTAACGGCAATAACTTTGTTGTAGAGGATTTCACCTTGGAAATGGCTGTACTCGTCTCGGGTGGATGGCATGATGGCAATCGTGCGAGCACTGGCTGCATAAGCCGCTCGGAATTTGAGCAGCTCAGATACTGCCGCAGCATTGTCAGCTAGTGGCGTAACGGAAAATAATTGCCCCCCCCCCGCAAGGTCAGGTCTTGGGCCCCAAGCCAATATATATAAAAAATACTTGCTAGAAAAAGTCTGCGTTCATCTACTACTGCGTACATACACGACGAAAAAAAATTTTTTTTAACCAGAATTTGAATTTTTAAAAAAAGATATTTTATTTAGTTCTTCCAAGTATTGAGAATAACAAAAGTAAACTCGGTTTTTTTTCATAGATTTTAAAATATAAACAGGTTTATAGCGATACCAACAATAATCAAGTATAAAAAGTCTGCGTTCACTGTTTCAGTAGTAATTATAAAAATTATTTAAAAAGGGGACAATGAGCAATTTAATAGCTGCAGTGGCGTAACGGAAAATAATAAGGCCCACCCCCTCGCAAGGTCAGGTTTTGGGCCCCAAGCCAGATCTTACAAAGGATTACAAAACCAAACATAATGTACCTATACACATCACCTAAAAATATTTAAACATTAAACTTATAACTGAATACAAAATCAACCTGAGTCTGAATAAACGAAGTAAATAACCTTTAACATTAGAGAGTATTTATGGTATTTATTAAAATGAAAAATCTCTCTAACAACAGTCGAAAGATAACCTGGTAACTTAAATAAAAACAATACATTAAGAAAGACACGAAAACTGTAAAATGATTTTCGTTTTCAATTTTCTTTAGATAGAGTATCCTTATCAGCTGAAGTGTCCGAAATTATGTTTTTATAGTGAGTTAATTTTCATTTCCATGATTTGTTCATCAGATTCACTAGCATGACAAAAAAATACTTGCACAAGATTATGCACTTGCAGATAATAAAAATTTATCCAATTTTGCACATTTACTGTTTTTATTATACTTCTTTTCCTTTCGGATTTTTCGTTTTTGTGGAACATTTAAAGTTTTTTTTAACTCCACTCATTATAGAGCCGCGTTTCTTGTCCAATTGACTAAATACCATTTTTTGAACCAGAATATTAAATTCCGATAAAAAAATACAGTTCTAATTATGAAAGCGAGATGGAAATGTTTTTATCGTTAAGGAACATACCCTAAATTTATGTGCATTGAATATAAAAATAGAGATGCCTGTTCTATATGAAAGCAATTTTGTGAAACATTTCTCATGATGCTTTATTTGATTGAATACTCATAAATCTGACCAAATTATTATTTAAATGCTCTCTATGATTTTCCAAGTATCGTAATACTATTTCACATGAAAAAAGCATAACAGATCTACGTTATTTACGACTTCGCTAAAAGAAAATGAAATACATGAGGGGGAGGGGGAACTAAAGTTGCCAATAAGTTATTCTGCAACTTCGGTAGAAAGTAAATCATGTCTTTTTCTCTCTCTCTACTGTTATTATAAAGTATACTATAATAAATAGTGATGATTTCTTTATCTTCCTAGCATTATATCCCCGATTCTCCATCTGACTTTTACTTTATCTGTTTATAATTTGGGTTTGGAAAAACAACACTACTAAAGAAAAGCATCTCTCGTCGCTGGGATTACAGTACATCAAACAAAATGTTTTTTTTGATTTGGTTATTAGATCAAAGATATCTTATGAGAGCATTAAAATTTTGATTTTGAATGACGTTAGATCGCCAATAGGAAAATCGCTTAAAAGTTAGATTTTAAAAAATCGAAAGCGAATTTTGAGAAAATCTACATGAAGCGCGTCAGTAAGACTTTGGGCCCCCCGCAGTGCGGGGGTGTACGTTTTACGCCACTGTTGTCAGCGATAAATTCCTCGGTCGGCCGTTCATTGAGTGGCGCGGGAGGTGATTTGCCATTTTGTGCTTTATCAATGGAAGCAGCAGCTTCCTCTGATCCAGCCTTATTTTCCATGATCAAAAGAATGTCCGGGAGTCAGTTCCAGGTCGTAATCGGATGGGCGAAGTCAGTGTAGAATTGGTGTGCACAGTCACACACAGCAAACGTGTAGGAAAGGCAAGTCAAGCTCGAATTAACAAAACCAGATCTCAAAATAGTATTAAAGCCGGTATCCCGGTATTAAGATCTCCATTTTAAGGAATGAATGCTAGACAGAAATCTAATTTGACTCTGTATCCATAATCAGAGCCGGTTTACCCATTGCGTGCTTGGGGTGGGCGCCCGGAAGAGCCCGAATAAGCTGGACTCAATCAGATTATCTGGTTATAAATTTCGATCCTCCTGGGTCAAGGAGGCCTGTAGATCTTCTGCGCCCAAGGTCCGAAATAAGGCACTGGCATAATAGTCACATTTTGGATCTTTTTAACACGCTTTTATAAGTTTCACTTGCATGTAACGGAATCTTGGAACTCGATTTTCACCCACTTAAAAAGGTCAGATTAATTCGAAATTTTGCACACTTGTCAAGGCCCGATGACAATACAATAATTTCATAATTTTGTTCCATTGTCCTCATCAGGATTCACGATAATCAGATTTGGCGACAATTAAATATATCACTTCCAGATTTTGCAACTTATTGCACTTACAATTTTCAGATTTGGCGACTAATCCGATATACCATTTTCAGATTTGGTGACTAATTTTATATAACATTTCCAGATTTGGCGACTAATTCCAGATTTAGAGACTAAAAGAAAAAGGTGTAACCCTACAGCGAGTGTTTTTAATTAATACATTTGTGGTTTATATAAAAATAAAACAAAAAAAAAGTGTTCTGTATGTGAGAAAGTGGAGAGTGTGTGTGTGTGTTATAAATTTCTTAGTATAATATAAACATTTTTCTGAAAATGAAAATAAAAAAACGAGCCTTACAGCAGTCGCATATGATGTGTAACATCTGACATGTTATCGTGGTAAATTCACCAATAGCAACTTAAATCCTGAAAAAAATGAATCGAGTATGATTAGAAATAATTTTCTATGGAATAATTATATCTTTAATGAAAATTTTGTTTAATTAACACAAGGAGTAATGCAATTTTTTATCAAAAATAATTATTATTTTCCCAAATGATTTGATTTTGAGTAATGCAATTTAGATGCCGTCCACACAAGATTGCCTGTTGGAGGTACAGCAATTGAGAGAGCTACTCGATGTCGTTTAAACTGAAGTATACCTTAGATAACTTCCACAAAAATGCCCCTAATACGTGTAGGATGCATTATACCCTTTTGACACTCGCACAGTACGTTTTGTTGCATATTTATGCATGCTCTATTGTATTTGTCTCTAATCGTTCTGATTTACTTTTCGGTTTGTCTAGCCTGATCGTTACAATGATAATCTATTTTCTTAGCTTTGTCCTTAATATTTGCACATTACTGTATCATAATTGGGTTGTCTCAACATCTTCACGAAAAACTTTTCTTTCTTTAGATTCCTGTTGAAGCTGGGTTTTTTATTAAATATGTGATACTTCATGTTTGATTTTTTTAATTAAATATCCGTATATATCTCTCTCAATATAAAGATAGGAATCTTATTTGTTATTTCAAAATTTATTATATTTTCTATCTTTTTATTGGTTTAATTTGTTCACATATTAGAATTAATATATGCCATATTCATAAAAATTCAGATATTTTCTAAAAAAAGAACATTTATTTTTAAAAAAACATTCAATAACCACATGAATTATGATGATAAGTTAACAAAACAATATGTACGACATCATCATCTCAGGCATGTACCTGTTAAAATTATTTTTAGTACTATTGAATCATGTATAGTTGTTTTTTTCCACAATGAACATAATTTTGTGAAACATTCGATTCCGCGAGATAATTCTATTGCAAAACGGGCTCTTAGCGCAAAGAGACTATTAATCAATATCTTAAATTCCAAAAATATTTTCCTTACAACGAACAACAAACAAATAGCATATAGCAAAGGACTTCCCCGTATGTTGATTTTTTATTTTTTGTAACTTTTAATCGCAATTAGACTTTTGAATCGTGTATTGCTTATTTAAAAAGATCTCGATTTTATGATGCTATATAAACACATGTACTTATTATTATTTTTTAAGAGAAATTTGGGATCATAATCTTTTATACATTACATACTCGTATGTGAAATTTTGACAAATAGTGTTACTCTCGTTAAATAATATCACAATCATTATATCAATTTTAAAATAATTCATCATTTTTTCAAAAGTTCCAAAATTTTATTCCACATTTATGATTAAAGAATGAATTGAAATCCAAGTTAGTTCTACTATTTTTGGAATTATGCTGATTTTTTTTCTTGGAAGGAATGAAAAATAGAGGTTTTTAAAAGAAATGACTTCTTTTCTAAAAGAGGCCCCCAATTATGTATAACTTTTCTGTGCCGATTTCTCAAAATGGAAGTTTCTATATTTTATTCTGTCATTTGTAAGCTAGCACGTTCGTGCTACCATCTAGTCTAGGGGTGGCGAACCGTTATGGATCAACGTGCCATTTTCTTGTAAAGAAGTGTTTAATGAGGTATAGACGTGCCGTCCGATAACCTTTACTTAAGATTATTGGAAAAATAATAAAACTAAATATACTAACAACACAAAACTCTTTTTTTACTACGAAAAAATACCTTTAGCACTGTATAGTTGTAAATGTTTTAGTTATATGTGTAATTCAAATTAAAGCAAACAATAGTATGACTTCTGCTGTTGCAGATTGGATGACAAATAACTTATATTAGGATTGTAACATGTTACTTTTAGTAGAATGCATGCTGAATTGGAGTCATCTGCCAAACGCGTTCCAAGCAATTACTTATTTTTGCTGTGGTTCACTTTTTTGACAAGAGGATTTGTGATTTGTTTCAAAATACCGTTTTGCAGTCGATGTTCTGCACATCACTATTCCAGAATATAAAACACACACCTCTTTGTCGCTTTTACTAATAATGCCATATTTCTAAATTTACCAAATTTGAAATTCTCTGTTACACTTACCATTTTGCACTTTTTGTTGTTTCGCTGAACTAGCATTATTAAATAACAGTTAAAAATCATAAATATAACACAAATAAACTTTAAAACATATTTGTGTCAATGAAATTGACTATGCTATGCTTAGGCAAACTTTGCATCATTAGCAAGTGTAGTCCACGACGTAACTAAGGCGAGACAATGACAAACGAGTGTGCTTCCCGCCACCTATCACACGTGATTGATCGTAATACTTCCTAGTGAACTTAATTATTTTGAAATAAAATGCAAACCATTTTGATCGCTGGTGTACCCAAAATATTGTGTTGCGTGCCATTAATGACACGCGTGCCACTGGTTCGCCATCCCTGATCTAGTGAATAGTACAGAAGATAGCTTTGATTCTTCTGAATTAATATGAAGTAGTACGTGCTGCCATCTATTGCATCTTAAGTAATGAAATAAAAAAAAACGAACTATAATACATACATCTTAAATTTTATTTCAGTTAAATCAGAATTATATATCCAATAGCAATTTATGAAACTTATATATAGTCCTTTTAATTTTTAAAAAATAAATGTATTTATATAAAAGTTATATTACTTTTTACTAACACATTTCTAATTTCTTAAAAAGTAATATATAAAAATTTCTCTTTCTATTACATAAAACTATGAAAAACATAGTATAAATATTATGGGGAATATAAATCTATGAAATAAAAACGCAAAAGATATTTTGAAAATTTTCACCAAAACGGCGAATTTTGGGATTCATAATAATTCATATTGTTTGATTTTTTCGGGCACTTAAATATAGGCAAATAACAATTGAAGTATTCTTTTGCTACTTTGGAATAATTTTAGTTTTATTTTCATATTGAACTTTAAAATGACTTGCATGTCTTGAAAAATGCAAGTCTACAAAATAAAATTTTCTTTTCTATTATTAATCTTTTTAAGAGACTAATTTCTTGTGAATTTTGAAGAACTTTTTTTGTAAAATTATGGAAAAGGTCTTAAAGGTTCCCATAAAGAAATTATTTAAAAGAGTTTTGAATTTTATTTCAATACATTTATTTTATGATCCCTTTCACTCTTATTTTCGAATGTTGAAAGAATCCAAATTTATTGGGAATAACAGAATGAGCAAAATTAGTTAGTAAAATTGAACGTTATCTATTTCAAGAATGTATTCTAATTTTCAGTTTGGGACATTACATGTATAAAGTAAATCTACTTAAATACTAATATTTAATGGATATTTTGTATTATTAATAATTGATCTATATTGTTTAAATTAGATTCATCTTATAACCAAAGTGCAGAAGGCTATACTCCTATAATTATTTAAAAAATCTTATTAAATTGATATTTTTTTTTAAAAAAAAAGAGACAAGCTGAGTCAAAGTAAGTTTTAATTCACACCATGTTGATCTTTTGGTGTATAATACACCTTTATTGTGACCATAGTGTTTTATTTATTTGGATGAAAATGAATGAGATATATGTATCAGATTCTTTATATTTAACGCAAATTAAATATATTTTATGCTTTTACTCGTTAAAGAAAGGTAGAGAAAAATTAAGTACTTACCGTAAAATCTGGCATATAATGCACACCATCGTATAACGCGCACCTATACTTTCAAGTAGTAATTTTTAAGTTTATTTACTGTATAACGTGCACCCCCTTTTTTACGAAGAAACCTGCGATGTATGTGCGCAATGCTCTTAAGTTTGGAAGTCATTTCTTCTATGCTTTAGTAAAAAATAGCATACATCTAGAAGTACAACCTTTAAGTGCATACGGAACACCATTTCTTTTAAATAAACAATATTTTGATCTATGTAAAAATCTAATTTTTTTCCTATGCTCCCATTTTTTTAAAGCTCTCATTTTTATACCTAGCATTTTACGTGCACACGTAAAATTCAATCTTATTTTTTGTGTTAAAAGTGTGCATCATACACTGGATTTTACGATACATATTACCACAACAGTGCCAATGTTCAAGATAACGCGCCAAGTTGGAGACCCCAATTTTGCATGTGTCGTATGCGCCAGATTGACAACCATGTGTTTTATTACATATAATTTCGCCAATATATGATTGCGATAATATGCAAGTACCAAAAATTAATACAGCTTGGGTACAAAAACTCCTGTATGCCGGTATGTTGTACACAAGTGGAAAAACATAAGAAATCTTAGTACTTACGTATTATCGCAACCAATTGGCGACATTATATGAAACGAAGCACCTGTTTGCCAACTCAGCACGTACAACACACAGGAAATCGGAGAGTACTTGCGTATTATCACAACAATCGCCAACTCTAAATAGCACGATGAGTTGGCCACCCCGATTTCCTATGTGTGGTACACGCTGAATTGGCAACCAGGTGCTTCATTTCATTTACTGTCGCCAATAGGTTGCAATAAGACACAAGTACCAATCGGGGTTGCCAACTTGGTGAGTTATTATTAGATTTGGTATTTGTTGTTATAATACGTAAGTGCTGAAATCTGTTCAGTCTGACATACATGAAGCACCATAAATTTAAATTATACTTTAAAAAAACATGCTTTTATCGAACTAAAAAGTAAAAAATAAATCTTAATATAAGAATAAAATGATTAACGAGAAAATTAATATCATTGTGGTAAAAGCGTGGGGTCCTTTGTATTACATTTTTACTCTAACCCTGCAATTTGGAATAGAACTAGTAAGAAATTATAACAATTGATATTGAGCACCCCACGCTTTTATACACAGTTATTATTATGGAGAATATACTGTTGAGTGTGTGGTGTTAAATAATAATAATAATATTCTGGAGTCCTAGAATTTGTCTTTTTCTTGGATTTATTGGTAACAATAACTTTCAACAATAAACTTAACAATCCTTAACAAATTAAACCATTACATTAATTAGACTGAAACTAAAGAGAATTCTAATATTCAAGATAAAAATCCTAGTAAACAACGGCAATCAAGAACGCCGAAGCCAAGAAAAAGAGTCCGATTTAAAATATACGAGTAAACAACAGCATGTATAGTTATGCTGAAGCTAAGTTCAAGATTCCACGTGGGTTCTGAGCGGAGTGTCAACCACGCTCCACCCACTCAGACCACCTGGTCCATAATTTACAACATCCTGCCCTGGATGAACCAGAGGGTTCATAAAAACTGTTCATGTATTCAAGGAATTAAATTTTAAAAATCAAGTATTTCTTGGCTTCTAGCACTGTTAAGTTTTAAAAATACCATACAAATTAAATAATAGAATATTCTAAAAAATTTCAATGCACTAATAAGAAATAACACTTTAAAAACAAATATCCTGAAATTTAAGAAAGAAAAAAAAAGGTTTTCTGATATAAAAATTAAACAAGTAAGTAAGATTAGTAAGTTAAAATTAAAAATTAGTAAGAAAAGTACGCATTACAAATTTTCTAACTTATTAATAAGCTAATGATCCAGCTACTTATTAATGCTTAAAGTAAGCAAGAATTAAATGAATTACAAATAATTAATACGAAATTGTCAAAACTTTAGAAAATTTTGAAAACAATATACACATTGAAAAAATATAAAATAGTTCAATACACAGATTTCAAGAATCATTCTAGTTACGCAACAACATTTAAGAATAAAACACTAAACTGCATTTGAATTAGATCAAATAAACATTATAAAACAAGTATTTGAAATAGAATTATTTACATTAATCAGCATTCAAAATAGCATTATAAAAATTATGTCATTTAAGAATATGAGTACTTTAATATTTAGAATGACAACAAATTTTAATTATCAGTCTTGAATTTCTAAATTATACAACAATTGTACAGGACTTTTAATTATGTATGAATCAGTCTTGATTTTGCAAGCCCTCATCTTGCCATCTCACTGGGAAATAATTCAAGAATTTTTCCCAATTTCCAGAAATTTCTAGGTAATTGATCATCTTTGATCAAAACAACATCATTAACTTTAAACTGAGAAGCATTTTTAAATAAGTTTGATGAGCTGATCTTAAATTTAGCAAATACTCATTCTTCCATCTAGACCAAAAGGATCTCATTAGCTTTTCGCGATAGTTAAAAGCTTTAATTTAGCATTTTCTGGAAGAGAGATTGGAATCAAGGTGAAGTCTTACAGGTGGTAGTAAAGTGATTCGTTTTCCTATAATAAAATGTGCTGGAGTCAAAGGAATTGGTTCCTCTGTTTCGCTACCAACGTAAGTGATAGGTCGAGAGTTGATCATTCCTTCAATATCAGTTAGAACAGTTAATAACTGCTCAGATTTTCCTAGTGTTTTTCGAAGCGCGACTTTAACAGAACGCCCCATACGTTCATAGAAACCACCCCACCAGGCGGCTCTTTCGATGATGTAATTCCACTTAATAGAGTGAACATAGTAAAAGTTTTTTACATCTGCATGGTTCAACACTTTCCACATTTGCTGAAGCTCCATTTCAGCACGTTTAAAAGTACGGGCATTATCCAATATCCATGGAACACAAACCTCGTCGAGCAATAAAACGTCGAAAAGCAAGAAGAAATATGTCAGTAGTCATATTACCGACCAGCTCTAAATGAACACTTCTTGTTACTGCACAAGTAATTAACAGTATATACTGTTTGGCATCACTGTCTTTGACGAATAACGGTCCTGCAAAATCAATCCCTACAACTGAAAAGGGAGGTGATTCTGTTACGTGGACGCCTGAAAGAGGAGCGATAACTTGATTTCCTGGAATAGAGTCAAATCTTTTACAAATAATGCACTTTTTTAGGAGAGACTTTATAGTCTGACCAGCTTTCAAAATCCAGTATTTCTCTCTCACCTTCACCAATGTGTGAGATACACCTGAATGAAATACTCTTTTATGTGACTCCCAAATTAACGATTCAGTTAACCTAGACTTGGAAGGGAGAATAACAGGATGTTTCTCATTCGCTGATAAATAAGTAGTTTTCCCTAGTCTTCCTGTGACTCGCAGGACACCGTTGTCACCAAGGAAGGGGTTCAAACACTATAACTTGGAATCTTTTTGTAAAGGTTTATCACTTTTCAAGCAAGTAATTTCACTGGAGTAAAAATCATTTTGAGTTACTTTCACCCAAAATATTTCTGCATTGGAGAGTTCTTCCGATGCAAGAGGACCCTTTTCGAAGTCTTTCGTTCTAAGTGCGTTCACAAAACGAAAAATATCAGCCGTAACTCTTAGCAGTTTAAGCAAACGACTATATTTTTCTGGATCGATAATTTTATCGTGAGTAATTGTTAAGTTGACAATAAGACTGTGGATTTCAACTCAACAGTTTCAGAATCTATTGATTCAAATCCGTCTAATTTAGGCCAAAGATTTTCAGAATCTTTTAACCATTCAGGACCGTGCCACCATTTTTCGTGGTTTATAAACTATCTGCTAGTTATGCCTCTAGTCAATACGTCAGCCGGGTTTTGTTTACCACTGCAATGCCTCCAAGATACAGGGCCTGTGTTTTCTTGAATTTCCCAGATTCTATTGGAAACGAAAGGTTTAAATTTGGATGCAGAGCCCTTAATCCAATATAGCACAATCGTCGAGTCACTCCACAGTATTATTCTATTAATATCCTTGAAAATTCTCTTAAGATGTTTCACTAATCTAGCAGCGATTACAGCACCCATTAATTCTAGCCAATAAGAGTTATCTTTTTAATAGGGGCTACTCTAGATTTAGAAATAACGAATCTAGTATTAAAATTGTTATCAGAAATTTTATATCTTAAGTAGGCTACAGCTCCAAAAGATTTAGGTGAAGCATCCGAAAATACCTGTAACTGTGAATCATTTATATTAATTAAACTTGTGGGGAATAGTAATATCGCGGAATCTTTAAATTTTGCAAATGTTTAATTTCTTTACACTTTTCTATAACCCCTTGCTTTACATGTTTTTTCATAACCAAATTATACCTTTCAAATAATAACTCATTCGTATTAAACCTTTTTCCTAAAGAAATGAATCGTTTTTCTGCAACCTCAAAGTTACTACCTAAATTTTCTTTTACACCGTTAATCTTCAATTGCAACGGCACCTCAAAACACCCATTTTCTCTCTTTATTTCCTTCCCAAAATCGTTTAAGGGGGCATAGTACCTTGCGAGAAAAAAAATTTTCATTACCATACACATGTTACGATTCATCATAAGTTAACAAATTTTGCTTATTTTGATCTGAATTTTTTATATTATCTCTATAACAATGTATAAACTTTAAGAAAACTAGACAAATTTTGTTCTTAAATAAATACAATATTTTTAAAGAGATGATAAATATGTATACCAAATTTAAAAAAAAATTACTTACCTCATGTTCCCGCAAGATAATTTTTAAATTATACACTTTAGAATCTCAATTATTGCATTAAACTGTAGCTAAATGTAACCTTCATTCTGTATACTACTTAATTGAAGGATATCTTATATTTTAATATTTTTTAAAATTAAAAAATGTGTAAAAAATAATTTTTTTTTAAAATTTCAATTTTTATACCGTTGCAAATAAAAATGTATTGATCCATTTTCCATAATAGTGGCATACAGAATAAATATCTATGACTAGAATATGCATGCCAATTTTTGTAGCTCTAGAGTAAAAAATTTTTTTACAATCTTGCGGGAAAGTGTAAAAAACTGAAACTGAGGAAATCAAGTTTAAAGATTGACTTATCAATAATTCGAATAAAACTTAATACATAATACCTAAAATGATCCTGCTTCATATGTAGGACCTTCTAGTTCTGCAAAATGCTCATTTGTGGCTTTTCTTCTCATTCTACTAGCACTACGGGCCTCTAACGTATATGATTTTGATTTAATTTCTGCATTTCTTATGCGTGCATAATTGGCCCGAAAGGCAGAAGTAACAGCAAAATGCCCTATATTAAAGCCAAGAGCTTTCATTATCTTTATACGCCCTGTCATTCCCTCGTTAAACATTACTATTGCCTCATTTACAGCTATGTCAACAATATTTTTAGACGATCCAGAAGTTTTGGGGCAATACTTCCAAATAGTCGAGTTGAATGACTCATTAGCATTTGCTTACCTCCCAGACATTTTTTGAGCAATTTTGGTGCAGATAGTTCTGCTATTATAGGCTTTATTTTATCCATTATGGCAATTGGCACAGTATTTTTATGCTTAAATAAAGAAACACTGTTTGTAGCAACTGCCTTTTGATATTTGCACCACGAAGTATCACCGACTGGGCAGAAGTGATGCATAGGTCCATCATCCATGGACCTATAATGACAATAAATCGCCCATATAGCCTGACACATATCTTCAGCAGAGCTGCGATTCTGTCTAATAGCATTGCCATAATAGGTGGTAATTGTGTCAATTAACTTATCAGTCAGTCGATTTTTACCGCTGATACTCTTACCATCTGATAATTTTTGGCCACGACTCATTGTTTTTAATTTTCGCAGCCTAGCACCCATACGCTTTTGTACGTGACCCACACATTCAACTTTTTCGACAGTATATACATACTGTTATTTGAAGCACTGGGAAGGTTTTTGTATCCCCATCACCGATATACTTGATATATTTGGCATTTCGTTGTGGAACTGATCGTTGAAAGATCTGTTTCATCCCGTCTACTTCCATTTTACTGGAAAAACCAATATGGTTCTTTATACAGTGTGGTTGATGTTTTAGTTTCCCCTCCTCATATGAATGTCCAGATTTTGGACCTCGCCATTTTTCACAACCTTTACAATATGAAGAAAGAATGGCAAAATCAAGCACTTTCCAGTAATGTCTCCAATGACACTACACACACCAATACGTGAAGTGTGTCCGCGTGTTTTCCACGTACCATCACCACTGACGCAGATTTCGTTGCTCCCAGAAGCTAATATTTCTTCTTTCGCAGCATTCTTCATGGAGTCGTCTGCTACTTCACAACTGGCCAAATTAATTTTCCGCAGGATCTTTTCATATGCCTTTTGTGACACTGGTGGTGGCAAATCCATTGCTGTGCAAAAATGTTTTATACCACAAAAACCTTGCCCTACTGTGCGCATAGCATAGGTTATTCGTGTATTTACTTCGTAGTCCTTACCTGAAGCAATAACTGGTGAACTTTTGAAAGTGGACAGTGTACTGCATGAGTAGCATTCAACATAAAATTCAGATACCAATCCATACAAAATCTTTTCTTTTAGAACTGCTTTAGTATTGCAGTTAGGACATGTTACATATTGGGATAGTTCAGATAATAAAATATCAATGTTTATCAATCTATATCCATTAGATTGATTGTAATTTCTTACTTCTTTATCAAGATCACTTTCTTTGCACAGTTTCTTAGCTGAAGCACATATGCAATCAACATCAAGCTTATCTGATACTTTGCGAGTGTACTGGTTATTATGAAAACGTTTTCTCTTACGGCGATAGTCACTGCCTCTACGTTGTGCTTTGCTAGACATTTTTTTGCAAATTAATATGAGGCAAAAAAACTAAAATGAACAAAAATTTTAAAAACTTTTCTAAGAATTGCGAGATAGAACTCTAAAGCAGAAGTAAACAGTATGAGAAATACAATGTGAACAAACATTTGTTCGAACTAGGGTTGTGTTGAGTTGCAAGCTTCCTTCTCTAATTAAAAATAGATAAAATTAAGAATTAGAAACAACTGGGGAGAAAATAATTTCAATAACGCCATCCGTTTGAAAACCGAAACTTACGAATACGGTTAGTTTACATTCGGTTTAAATGGACAATCTGCTGGTGACGTTTGATGTTTTTAATTGCTATTGCCGTAATTTTGGTCCGATTTTGATGCGGTTTGTTTTAAAATGCTCCTAATAGTCTGTATTAATTTTTAAAAATATTTTTGAAAAACCGATTTTTTGAAGGTGTAAAAGTACTATGAGTTAAACTATTCCCTGTCGCATAACTCCTCGTCGATTCATCCCCCATCAAGAAAGTATCTCTCCCCCTCAAGTCATTTTTTAAGTCATTGCAAGAAATGTTGTAAACAGCTGCATGTTTCACTTTCCGAGGGTCAGCAAGTTGACCAATTAATGTTTCTCCAAAAAGGGTGGGGAGCCGAAACAAATTCTTGTTTGTTTTTGTAGGGTCTTCTGTTATAGCATTAACCAAGAAATTCGCGCCAAGTAAAATCTTTATGGGACTTTTCTGAAAAGAATCTGCCATTTGACAGCCAGATGGAATCAAGTTACGTAACAGTTTCGGGGTCGAATCCGAATAAATCTCAGCCCTCGTTATTTCGTCTGTCACTAGTCTCGATGTTTATGGATTGAAAGGGAGGAAATCTACTCCTTAAAGTTAGATTTACAACCTCGAATGTTTTCTCGAGAGGCTTTCGATTGGAGAAGGTCTTGTCTTATTGGTTTCAAATTTAATCCATTTTTTAAATTATTACGTATAAAAGATTTTTGCGATCCAGAATCAAATAAAAGCCTAGCTCTAACTTTATTGCAACCATTAATTACTTGAACTTCAGCTGTTTGTCGCATAATTTTCAGGCGGATTTTGAGGATTCAAAACAGAAGACATTACTATATCCTTCACCCGAGTTTCCGTTTCAGGTTTCTTTGCATTATCTACTTCGGGAATATCTGTTTCATTATTTCGATGTGGAGTTTTAATTTTTTTAAGTTTTAAAGCAAAACAGGGAATTGTGCTTTCAACTCTGGCAAGTTTCACATGGTGTAATTTTTACCTTGCATTGTGAAATTAAATGTTTATAGGTCATGCACCGATAACATCACCCTCTTTCTTTAACTTATAAGGTTTTCCTTCATTAGAAAATATTTGGCATCCGATTGAAGTGTGTGTATCAGAATTACAAAACATGCAAACATTTTTAACAACCGTAGTTAAAGCGGAAGATGAAGTAAAATTATTTTTGAATTTAGGTTGTTGTTGATACGATAACTTTCTCGAAGGATATCTAGAATTTTCTGTGAATGCCCTAGTGCTATGTTTGCAGATTCGCGAGATTCAATTTCAAATTTAAAGAATTTCATTAATTCCTTAACATTCCCAATATTTTTAGAATCTTCTTGACGATGAGACTCGACAACTAAATCATGCGGAAGTTGTTTAAGCATTATTGGAATTAACAAATGCCCGTAATTTTCCGATGCGACTCCTATGGAGTCTAAATTTCTTATGTTTATTTAGCTTTCATCATGCAATTTTCTTAACCCTTTTAGATTAACGGAGGATTTAACTGGTTCAATCTCTAAAAGCTTATTCATGAAACAACTAATTTAATGGTCCTGTCTACCATATCTGTCTTTCAAAAGATTTAAACATGAGATTTATAATTATCCTCGGTAAGGGCAAACCGGAAACAATTTTAGAAGCTTCACCAGATAAAAAGGATTTTAAATAAATAAATTTATCAACATTGCTTAATGATTCATTAGCATCAATTGCATTTGTGAAGCTATTGATAAATTCAAGATAAGTGCTGGAATCGCCACTAAAATTAGGAATTCGAAGTTTTGGCAAATTAAGAGACAATGCAGAATTATTAGTTCTTACATTGGACTCATTTGCACCTTTAGAATTTACAGCTGGTTGGCTTAGATGCTTTTAATTTTTATTTTAGTTTTAATTTTATATATTTAACTTCATTTATATTCTCTTCATATTCAAGAGAACCTTCTATTTCTGCTTCAAACAATTTTTTCATCCGAGAGTAAATCTTCTACTTCTTTATTAAGGGTTTGAAGCTCTATTTGCTTAGCATCTAAATTAAGTAAATATTCAAAAAGTTGTTTTTGGTTAGTTTCGTTCTGGCTATCGAAATTTTCCAAGAACGATTTCTCTTTATTCACAAACTTTGTAGAAGCAGAACGAACAACTTTTCTTTTTGCTCTAACTTTATCAATAGCTTCCATTTTTAAATAAAACAAAAATGACAGTACCTTTAAAAGTCCGCGAAGACGGTAATCCAATAATAATCCAAACTGTTTAGCACAAAACACCGCACACACAATTAAAATAACCAAGATATTTCCCGGGTTTTCTGGCTCCAATGTGGTGAATATACTGTTGAGTGTATGCGTTGTTGTAAAATAATAATAATATTCTGGAGTCCTAGAATTTGTCTTTTCTTGGATTTATTGATAACAATAACTTTCAACAATAAACTTAACAATCTTTAACAAATTAAACCATTACATTAATTAGACTAAAACTAAAGAGAATTCTAATATTCAAGATAAAAATCCTAGTAAACAATAGCAATCTAGAACGCCGAAGCCAAGAAAAAGAGTCCGATTTAAAATATACGAGTAAACAACAGCATGTCTAGTTATGCTGAAGCCAAGTTCAAGATTCCACTGAGACAGAATCCGTTACATATGGTTTTTGTCGAGATAGACCACGTGGGTTCTGAGCGGGTTATCAACCACGCTCCACCCACTCAGACAACCCAGTCCATAATTTACAACAATTATTTTTCCAGTTTCAATTTCGTTATTTTTCCTGCTTCTTTTCTTGGCATTTCTAAATACCTTGTGTTCTATTTCTTTAAATCCTGGCACTCATATTTTTCTAATTGGTTCTCTATAAAAAACGTACTTATGTTTTTGCTTCTTAATGCAATTCTTTTTTTGCTAGGAATAAGCCATTCCTTTAAATTATTTTCACGTTGAGTTCTTAGTGGGAGACCGTCATCGTTGATTGAAAACTATTGGATGCTAAAATTTTATTTGCAGCGATTTTTTTCAAAACCACGTCTAAAAGATGTTTGTTGTGTAGTGTACTGATAGCAAATTTGTTCCCCTATATATATATTGTTCCAATGTGTGGTATTTTTTGAAATGTTGTTTTTATAAGTGTGAAATTCAGAAAGACACGCCTTCATGTGTAATATTTATAAAATTGTATTTTTTAAACCTTTTAACTTTTTTCTAAATTATGAATGTTTTATTTTTAATTTGCACTAATTTCATTTCTGCTTGTTAGCACAAATCGTGATTTTTAATATATTTCCACTCATAATTTATTTTAAATTTTACACATAGTTCTGAATTTTTCTCTTTTTTTTATATTTTATGGATACAAATCAATCATGTGTTATGCTAAATTTTGTAGATAGTCATTTAGAAAACTATATAATTATGAACAACATTTGTAAAAATTTTACTCTAATGAAAAAACTTTCAAAATTCCTCTCAGAACCAGCTGTCTATAAATTCTTCAATAAATAATTTAGATGACTCACATATCTTAACATGTAATTTATTTGAAACAATACTGTTTGAAAGGCATTTTCACTCCCATTTAATAACTCAAAGACAAGATTTGATAAAAGAATAAAAAAAGCTGTTAATTTATGTACTTTTACACACTAGAACTTCCTATATTTAAAATGATAATTCAATGTACACTCAAGAGCCAAAACATTATGACCACCCCTACATTTTGCAATGAACTCACCTGGATTACATGGAAGGAACGTGATCAAATAGAAGTGGTATTTAACTGCTGCTGGAGAGTCTGAAGAATCATTCTTTCACACTTACTTCTGTGTGTGATGGGAAAGGCTGCGGATCTAAGCGACTTTGATAGAGGGCAGATTGTAATGGCTCGAAACATGTATTTCCGAAACTGCACGACTCGTGGGTTGTTCGCAATCTACAGTTGTTAGTACTTATGCAAAGTGGATGAATGACGGTGAAATCAGCAGTAGACAACATAGTGTTGGACGTCCACACGCTATCAAAGAAAAAGGTCGTTGGAGACTGTCTCGCATGGTGAAGCAAAACCGGAGCCAGACAGTGGCTCAGCTGACAGCTCAATACTATGCAGGGCCAAGTAGAATAGTATCGGAGCACACTGTTAAGCGGACACTGTTGGATATGGGGCTATGCAGCAAACGTCCCACAAACGACAGCCTTTTCTGACCAAGCGTCGTCACCAACTGCGCCTGCCCTGGGCCCCAGAAAATCACGACTGGTCCATGGATCAGTGGGAGAGAGTTTCCTGGTCAGATGAATCACGGTTTGTCATTCATCACGCCAATGGCCGTGTCAGGATACGCCGTCTTCCAGGCAAACAGTTGCTCTCTCAATGTACAGTAGGTGATACACAGGTCAGTGGTAGTGGTATTATGCTTTGGGGGACGTTCTCTTGGGCATCTCTAGGACCCGTGGTTGTGGTAGAGCAGACCATGAATTCTACAGAGTATCTGATCAATGCGGACTAGTTGCACCCTTACATTGCCTCTGTTTTTCCAGCTGGAAATGGAGTGTTCCAACAGGACAACGCCCCGTGTCACAAGGCTAAAATTGTGTTGGAGTGGTTCCAGGAACATGATGCTGAATTCCAGTTTATGTCCTGGCCGCCTAACTCACCGGATCTCAATCCGATAGAACACATTTGAGATGTCATGGGACGGCAGCTCAGAGTTCAAAGACCACCAATTCGCAATATCTCGGATTTGCGTGACTGTTGCTTAAACATCTGGTACAATCTGTCTCCGGCCATCTACCAAGGACTTGTGGCATCCATACCAAGGCGGGTTGAAGCTGTGTTGCGCGCCAAAGGTGGGCCAACTCGTTATTGACAGGTGGTCATAATGTTTTGGCTCTTGAGTGTATATTACACTAAAACATAATCTGTTCTGTACAAATATGGATAGAGTTGACTGTAATAGGGAAAAGATAATGTTCATAAAAAATTCCATAAAAAATAACTTACAGAGAAGAAAACATGTTTCAAAAATCTCACTTATATTCTTGTTTATTTTTTTAATGTATATATGTACGTGTACAATTTCCAGAATAAATATTTCAACAGTATGATTTTGGTTTGTTTTATTTTTCTTGTTAACAGTGAATAATAGAAAAAAAAAGGCATTGAAAATAAAATGCTGTACACTAAGTAAAATGGCTAGATTATGATTCTGTTGGTCCTTAGGGTGTTATTCTTTCTTCTAAATGGGTGCTGAAAACTTCGCTAAAATCTCTTTCCAGTTGGATAAAAACTTGTGCATTTTAAATGTTTTGTTAATGTAGAAATCTACTGTTTTAGTTGTTTTTACATTCTCTAAGGACTGAAACTTTTAAGTATTTTAATTAAAAAAACATTGACTTAAAAATTATAATATTTGTTTTTTCTTTGGTGATAGGAGAGAGTAAAATCAGTTGATTTAACAAAAAACGAGCTTAATTTATAATATAGCAATGCATTTTCTTTATTTTCATCTGGATGGATGTGTTTCTATTTAAACAAAACAATTGATAAAAAGAGTATTTACACACCTGGGCCTAATGAGTTTTATTTTTAGTCAAAAGGTTCTTTTCTTCAGGTTACATAGTATGTAAGAAAACTATTTCTTTCTTGCATTGTTTTGAAATTTTTTCGAAGAAAAATCTGTTATTTATCATAATGTTTCCTAGATATTTCTAATAACTTATTTTTGAAGAGCTGAACTTTTTTAAATCAAAGTTAATTTTCTGCTTGTATAAGATTTAAGGAAACAATATGGAGAAGTTCTACTTTGTAAACAACAACATTGAGTGGAACCTCACTTACTTCCGGTGTAATGTTAATCTATGGGAAAACATCGAAATTCAACTGAGTTTTTGAAACTTTTAATGCAAGTTTATGAAACTTTTTTGTACTATATGGATAGAAGATGATCTGTAGATTTCAGATTCAGGATTTTATAGTATTTATTTCAGTATCTTTCTAAAATACCTTGTTAATTTTTTAGCTCAAAGCAATGGAGATTTTGCATTAACCGGAAGAAGAAACGGTATTATTGACTGTAGCGCCCCCATAGTAAACTTGTGACGGGGCTATCCGCGTGAATTTCACATTAATCCTCTTGGGTAACTTTGGGGCCAGCATTTATTCTATTTCACAACCTCTTCGGGAAAACACGAGATAGTTATGTGCTAATTAGTTCGACTATATAAAGTCTAGATTTCGTAAATGTTAGAGAGAGAAGGAATTGCCAAACTACATGTAAGTATCGTCGACGGATCACTTCAACGAGCTTAGCGCGCATTTGATAGTATCATAGTAAAGTACTAGATTAATCATTAAAGGAATCAAAGGAATTAGATTTAGTACCGACCTGAAGTTAGCAAGAGTTCTTTTCCTTGTCAATTCTGATAGCTGAGATTACTTAGACGGAAATATTAAATTTGAATGTTAGATTTGATATATACTTTAGGATTAATCTAGGTATTAAGCAATCACTCCGAAGTTTCCACTTATAAATTGAACTTGTGCTTGTTATTTGTGTTTTGTCTGTCTTAAATAAATAATTGTTGTTATGGCTTTTGTTGGTGATGATATGTTTCCTCCTACATCTTAGAGGCGAGTCGGGCGATGTGAACTCAGTCCAAGATGGGACTGGGACACGACAAGCTTTACGGTAGAACTTGTC
>BMAO01006264.1:0-16140 GCA_019973975.1 Trichonephila clavata | reverse complement strand
AGTCATACGTTTTTTAGGAAATTTTCAGAAAAAAAAGCTGGAAAATATTATGTGAATTAAAATAATTATTTGTGAATGCAACTGTATAGCAATGAGTTCATTTTATATTAGTAACCCTTTTTAAATTACTCAAGTTATCAGGTCGTAGTTTTTTAGGAATTATTTAAAAGATCTACACTATAGACATTTAATGTTCATCAAATTTTGTGTTTGAAGTAATGACAAAAAAAAAAGATTTTCAAATATTATTTTGTTAAGTTCTTCGTTTCTGATTTTACTTTAAAAAGCAGAAAATCCACTTATTTTTTTATTTCATACTTTAGTAAGGCTACGTTATTTTTTTTAAAAAAAAAAATCTAATACAGTTTATAAAAATATTTTTATCATAGCATATAATATCTTTGAAATTAGTCTGTCTTCTTAAATCATAATAGATGGAGTTTGTTCTTCACAGAGGTGCACTTTTAAAACCAAATTCAACAATAAAAACTAGCAAAAATATTTTTAAAAAAAGTTACGTGAAATATATAGGCTAAAAAAAACAGAAGTCCAATTTCTCGCAAGAGGACATATTTTTTAAATAAAAGCTCATTTTTCAATAATTTTCTAAGTATTTTTTTAGCGCAATGCAAGTTCAGTCTACAATGAAGAAGTTAATTAACTGATAACATGGTAAAACAAATATTTGCCTATATATTGAGACCCGAAGGATAACGTGTTCATATACCTGAGAAAATTGGTTGTACCAGGGTAGAAATATCCGTGTATAAGAAATAAGTTTCATGAAGTTTCTGTCAGTCAATGGGCGATCGAAAGGCTTGAAGAGTCTCAAAATTAATTAAAAGGATAAAGTTTTCTTCCCAAATGGAACAATAGAAGAGATCTTAATAAGTTTTGGAAATAATTCGTGAAGAAGTTGGAAGGGGAAGGGGGTAGGGAAAGTATATAAACAGGCCAAAAGATTGCATTTTAAAATGAACATGATGTCAAACATATAAAAATAAATAGATGAAAATATATGGATGTAAATTGTAAAAATAATAACACAAATAGGAAAAAGAAAGCAAGGAATGCAAAAGAGTTTAAAAAATACTCTTTTTTTCTAATTATTTTTGTTTTTTAAAAGGAAGGTTAAATATATTTCTTCCACATAATTTATTTATTGTGTTGTTTGGATCGATAAACTAGTGATGATAACAATTTAAGGCCATATGGTACTCTAAAATCTTTAAACTGTCGAAAAAATTTTAATTGGCTTATTTGATACCCCGAATCTGTATAAAAATGCCTGCAAAATTTCAAAGCTTTATCTGCATTTTTCATTAAGTAATGGAGCAATGTTTGATGCTAAACAGCAACTACCACTCCTACATTTCAGATTATCTGCTAGAAAAGAGCCTGATAAAAAATGAATTAATTATTTTTCTTTTGCGCATTAATGAGATTGACATCATATATGCAGTAATAAATGATTTTAAGAAAGAATTGTGCAATTCATGCAAAAATTCTCGTTTGCGAATTATTTATGAAGATCAAATGAATTTGGTCAAGATTTAAAAGTTATGCGTGCTTTTTATGATGTTATTATGAATGAAATTAAAACTTCAAAACGGATTCTCCCAAAGCACAAATACTAAATCTCATTTTGATAACTCAGATAATTAAAAATCTAATTAGCAAAGAATAGAAAAACTCTCCCATTTTTATATATTTGTTTTCGGTGATATATATCCCATGTGTGCGAGATTCAACATTTTTATTATTAAAATATTTTAAGATATTTATTTAAACAAATGCCATATACAGCTCTTAGATTTTGATGTATTTTACCTATAAACTGTTATTTGCTTTTGCTTTTATTCGTATACAATATTTAACATGCGAAGGCTTTTAAAATCATGGAAATAAAAAATAAAGGCATACACATCTTTTGTATATGTTGTGCATTAGTTCTGAGTATGGAATTAGCTCTGAAGTGTGTGTATTTATTTTTTTCATAATTATTAAGACAAAGTTTTATGAAATATTAATCTTTCATTCGTTTTTTTTGATATATTCACTATGGCAGTATACTGTTTAATTGTTCTACATTTGTGCAATTTTGTATGATAAGTAGTTTTAAATAAGCTAATTAACATTTCATAAAAGTTTCAGACTATTCGATGAATATTATATCATGCTATATTCATGGAATGAAAACTTCAAACTCATATTTCTCCATGTTTATTTTTTGTACATATACTGTTATTCAAAACCCTAAGGCTTTTTTGATAATTGAAGTATGGGTTTGAAATTTTTTATGCATGTTCTGAAATGTATGTTTTGTAAAAATGTGCATGAAATTAGTTCTAACATGTTTAGTACTTTTTCTAAAAAAATTTCAAAATAAAAATTAATGTTTTTTTGGGAATTTTAGGAAGTTTAACTATAAAAAAATTAATAAAAACTTTAAAAACAGCAGCAGAAAAAAACCCCATGCACAGTTTTATGTAGTATATTATAAGGTACTTGGAGAAATATTTTTGAAAGAAAAGAGCCTTTTTTTAAAAAAGCCTTAGGGATTTAAAAAATGCTTAAAAAAGCTAAAAAAATTTAAATTTTACAAACATTTTGCTACAAATTAAAATTTTTTTTGTATAGAATTATTATTAAACTTCAACCCCTTTATGAAATACAATTAAAACCAAACATCAAATATTAAAAATAGAAAAATTCTGCAGATGGTACCATATTGCCCCCCTTAAAACTTTAAGATCTTAGAAGTATAGGTTTTCCAACTTTATGTTCAAAAATTAGTTTAGATGGCCGAAACAAATCATTCTTTCAAAATAGCGTCTAACAGTGAAATGGTACGAGATTCGTATTCTAAGAAAAGTATAAGCTAATTTTCATATTGAATGAAAAGGAACTGTTAATTAATCTCTAGAAAAAAATGAGTATATTTCATCTATTACTTAGACAAGAGACCAAGGTATCATTCCCTCCCTAATATGCAACATATGTGTTAAAAATATTTCATAAACCTTTTCACTTACATTAATTACTATTTCTGATATTACTTTTGAAAACACCTTTTCTCAAAATCCGATGCAAATAAAATACTTTATATAGAAAAATGCTCCCAATATTATATAATCATTTTCTTGTATATATTTAACTTATAAATAATGCTTCAGTTAGAGCAAATATTATCGCATTGTTCGTGCAACATAAACTATCTTTGCAAATCCTCTAAAACCGAGACAGAAGCAAGCAACATTGCGTGACTACTTCCTTATCACAGCGATGGATATCTAAGATGTCTTGGATTCTCTTTTCATATACAGCGGAGGAAGAATCTCATGGCGAAGGAAATGTTAGAATTCTAGAATTCGTCTGTTTGAAATACATGTTGTTAGGTGCATATTGTTTCATAATTCATCCAGGATTCCCCTTAATTCAGCCCACATGCTATTTATCTCGATATCTGGCGAAGGAAAGTTTTGAAATAACTGTATGAATTCTCCATAATCCTATGAGTTGTGAGATTATTTAGAGGAAAAGGCCCTTGTATTATACAAAGTTTGCTTTAATAAAAATTCCATTATTTGTTTAATGAATATTGCATTTGCTTCAAGGGTAAATGTTTCAGAATATCTTTCTGTCACTAGTTTTCAGAATCAGTTAATGTATACTTCAAATTTAGGAAAATAATTTGTTTTGTTAGAAATAAGCAACTAATTTAGAATTGTTGCAATTTTAAATTAGAATTATTAGTAATAATTTTAGTAGCGAATTCATTTTGTAACATATATTTAATGACAAATATATAATAGATTTATTATACACAAGAGAAACTGTCTCCTTCGAAATTAGATAACTTATTTGAGTTTGATAACTTATTGAGCCCCACAGTTTGAGAAACGCTGCCTTTAAATTATTAATCCAGAGAAATATTACCTACAATATATTCAAATTTCCTTAGCGATTTATTTGAGACAAAAATGAAACTTCACATTTTATATATTCTTTATAATCCATCGCAGTCATATAGTGAATTGCCATATTGCATCCAACACAATATTTCTTAAATATGTAAATTCAGAAAAAATAAAGTGAAATAAATGTGCATTACTAACGGTCGAGTTACCAATTACTTTAGACAAAGCAATGCAGTAACACATGTCCCTGTTACAAAACAAAAGATAACCCTAGTTAGATAGGAACCAAACCAAAAAGCTCTCTAAGAATCAAATTTCAGATTTTCCCGAAAAAGGTAAACATTCAAAAGGGAACATCAATAAAATAATGGATTGAGTTGGAATTCCTTTTAAATTTCAAAGCAGTTTTAGAATATGTATATACTTACGTATGCATACAAATAATATCTGGCGCAATTAGAAAAGCCAATTATAAATCGTGGCGAAAAATTTCAATATCTATCTATAGTTATTTTGTTGAATTGTAAATAATGGAAAACTTTATAGATATAGTGTTAAGAAAAAACGGAAGGAAAATGGAAATTCACTAGCGAAAATTAAAATAAGATATAAAATGGTACATAATCAAATAAATGCAATGTAAGCAGAAAGTGTTCTTTTCGTAACAGCACCTTAATGACTAAATAGTTCGATAGAGTCTTGATCGTTTAATTTCAAAGTTATCAACAACAATAATTAGATTGGAAATTTACTGAGGCGACATAGGTGTCATGGGATACATTTTAATAATTTTTGGACCTCCTTTTGCTAAGCGAAGTGCAGAAATTTGACGTGACATGGACTCAATAAGTATTTGGAAGACCCTTGAAGGAATATTGAGGCATACTGCCTCAGCTGCTAACATAATTGCGAAAGTGTTTCCGGGGCAAGATTTTTTGCATGAAGTGACCTCCCTATTATATCCCAAAAATGCTTCATGGGACTTCTATTGGGCAATCTAGGAGGCCAAGTGATTCATTGGAATAGTTCAGAATGTTCTTCCAATCAATCAGGAACACTTGTGGTTCGATGACATGGGGAATGTCATCCATAAAAATTCCTACATGGTTTTAATACTGCTAAATGTCTCCAAGTAACTGAACATAACCATGTACAGTTAAGGATCGGTTCAGTTGAATCAGAGGACCAAATCCATTCAATGTAAGAACCAGCGCACAATATTTTGAAGTCTCTCATCTCTATTTGCACAGCCCTTTTACTTGCACTTCAGTCCATGGCTTTGTGGGGTCTGCTCCACACTCAAAACCTACCATCAGTTACTACTAACTAATGTCATGGCACATCTGACCAAAAGTCAGTGTTTTCCAATCGTCTAGGGCCAACCAATATAATCTAAGCTTAGAAGAGGCGATTCAGGCGATGTCTTGCTGTTAATAAAAACACTGGAGTCTGTCTTTTGCTGCAATAGCCAATAAAAATTTCACCGTACTGTCATGAATTAAAAGTCAGTTGTAAGTACCACATTGATTCTTACAATTGTTTCATGCAGTGTTGCTTATACGTTAGTACTGGCAACTCTATGCTCTGGTTCGCTACGCAATTCTTTTCGCTGGTTTCGGTCACTAAGTGCAAGCGTTGTTCATGATGGGAGGTTATACTTGAAATTATGTATTCTCGGCACACTCTTGACGCGTTGGATCTAGGAATGATGAATTCCCAAACGGTTTCTGAAATCGAATATCGCTTGCGTCATGCTCCAATTACCATTCAACACTCAAATTCTGCTGATTCCCGCCATACAGCTATAATCGCATAAGAAATTTTTTCACATAAATAAATTTAGTTTAAGTGAAAGCCCTGTTAATACTCTGCCCAATTATATATTCTATACGCGATACTGCTGCCATTTGTATATTTTCTGATTGTTATCCCGAGACGTTTGTCCCTTGAGTGTAAATTTTCAATTGAATAAAATGAGAATATTTCTTATGGTGATATGCGAGTAAATATTCTTAATTTAATTTAAAATTTCATTTAAACTACAGTTTCATGACTTCCAAAAATTTATTCGTGTAAGTTTTAAAATTTTATTCAATCTCAAAAATATACATAATATTACAACTTCTATCTTCTATTTTTGTTAAATCCAGAGTAATACTTCCTGTAACGAAATCAAATTTGTAAGATTTCTAATTTATGAGAAAAAATGAAACTTTTCTGATTAATTAATTGAATAAAAGATATTCAATATTTATCATCCTTGTCTGTTTCTCTTAATCAAATTGCTATCACTGAGACCGAGGCGAGGGAAATTCGATCTGCAGATCTGGAATCGATAATTTTATCGATAAATGATAAGAGCTTCATTATTTACGTAAAATATTTAAGAAAGTCGATAAGTCAGCAAAGCAATGTTCTGCAACATGGTAACAGAGTGTGCATTAATACAACTTTTAAGGTCTAGTAAGCAGAGCCATAACATTAGTATTAGCTTCAAAACATGAAAAGGTCCTTGTGTATCCAATTTAAAAGAAAAGTTAAGGTAATCTTTTATGTAACAGATGTATATTGTAAACTCATTAGTCACTCCCCACTTACATATTAATAAATTTATGTATTGTGGCCCTCTTTATTATTATTGTAGGGAAAACAAGTCACACAAATGAGATCAGGATCAGATGTTTGATGCTTCTTAGTTCCACCAAATAACTGAAGACACGACAACATACTACATGCATTACAGAATACAGGAACAGAATCTTAAAAAAGGGGATTTTTCTCGAATCCGTTAAGGGATTTTTCTGTCAATGTCATTCAGTTATTTAGATAAGGTAGAATGTCCCTAGTTGTGGTATAAGCTCTAATACAAAAAGTTGAGATTATCTGCCGTGATTCAAAATTAGACGATTTTAAAGTTCGTTGTTAGAGATCTCAATAATACTTTTCAGATAATAATTGTCAGTCACGTCTGTTGTTCTAAATCAGTCAGAACTTTAATAGTTTGAGAATATTGGCAATATATATTATTCTGCATTAAAAAAAGATCCAGTGGTGATTTTTAAGGCTCTTAAACATTTTAAATATTTAAATGTTGTTCATTTATCAAACTCAAAAGAGATTTTCTGAGACCAACAGTATTGCAGATCGTAGTAGATGTGTTTGTCTGTACTCGGTGAGGACATCAGCTCTCGTCAAAGCAGTCAAGGGGAGAACTCGTCAAAATTCTCGTTGAAACAAGACTTTACTATAAAGATAGACGTGTCAAAGAGAACAATGAGTCGCATACATGGTAAAGACCTTAGAATAAGAGATTATTGAAGAATTTCTGGCCATTTTTCATTAAAAATGGTTAAAGCGCAAGAGCTAAAGGTATGGAAAAAATAATAAGAAAACCCATTTCAAAAGGAGTCATCATTCGAACGTCCAAAAAAGGCTGTCACGAGTCGCAAAAGTGTGTCACCTAGTGACGGAGAAAGGGAAGGTATCAGTAAAGCCTTTGACTGCGTGAGAGTTGCATGAGAACATTTTGTTCCAAGCAAAGCTTGATTATACCCGACCTCTCCAAAGGGAAAAGAGGCAGGGTAATTGGAGGTCACCTTGCTGGAGCATCCATGTTCAGAACAGTCAACCTTGTGGGTGTTTCAGGAACCATTGCGTCAAGGGTAGGGCAGCCTTTACACCCCTGGGTAAGGAGTCTTCAAAGAAGCACAACCATGAGCGAAAGTCGAAGTTGAAGGAAGGACAGTGATAGACGGAAGTTGATGTGTATAGTCGCCCCAAAACGCTCGACTGCAATGCCGCAGATAACGTCTGAGATAATTATCCACCTTCAGAGCCCCGTAAACATGAAAATATTCTACGAGAGTTACATACTACGAATATTCAAAGTAGCTATTTTAAAATCATCAGTTTAGGCACGGAATGCTATGAAGTGATTACAGTGGTGGAGATACCAGCTAAAATGGACACAAATGCAAAAGGAAAGAGTCATCTAGTCTGATGAATCCTCATTTATATTACTTATGACAACCGGACTGGTATTCGTATTGCAAACACCAGCAGAAGAATTTCACGTTGAATGCTTTGTTTCAATCATGAAACATTTAGTGGGTTGTGTGAGGGTGTGGAACTCAGTACCTTTCCATGGATTGGGTTTTTTTTTATGTTCTTGAGGGAGAGGATCAAAAGCAAACATTATCGAATCATTCTCACAGATCATCTTCACCCTATGCTTCAGACTCTCTTTCCGAGAAAACGGCTTGTGTTCCAAAATGATAACGTCTCTGTTCACACGTTTTGCTGTATTCAAACATGGTACATGAGCAGGATGATAAAATGGATCATCTAAGTCCATGCCAGGTTTCCTTCTCCAGGCACACTATCTGTACTCGAGACGGTAACCTGCACCAGGAATTGGTGCGAATTCCAATGAACTTTGTTCAAAACCTTTAATTGTCAATATCACATCAAATGCAAGCTATTATTAAGGCCAAAGATGGCCCAACCCTTTACTAAAAAAAATTCATTTTTCCTCAAGTGTTCCTATTATTTTATCCCATTCCTGTACCTTATTGGAAAACCACTGTTGGGACGTCACGCTGCTTGAATATAAATTCGAAAACTTTTGAAATTTAAGAAAGGGGCAAACTCGATAATACTTTCCAAAAAATTAGTAAGTTCCCCTTAATCTTCGTTATACCATCAACAAATCAACAGTAAAAAATCAAAAACAATTCTAATTTACTAGAAAATGTACAATAGTCGAAAACTGTATTGAAACTTTTTAATTTATTAAAACATCGTGATGATTTTCTATTACACTAAAGGATGCTACGAATAAAACCCAAAATCATATGTCTTTCATTTCTAATGCTCTAATTTTTTTAGTTACACACATTTAAAGGAAAGTTAAATCTGATCTTGAATCTTTTTAGTACCACATAACTATTTTTAAACTATTGTTAGCGTAAGATCCTTTGAGACAATAGTAGTAGGAAAGCTAAAATAAAAGGAGTAAAAACTTTTCTTTTATGCTTGGTTCACCCTTTTGGACGACATCCAAAAGTTACAAGAAGTCGCGTTTCCAGATTCAAAAAGGTATAAAAAATGTGTGTGAATCTTTGCAGACGAGCAGATAGACAAGAAATCTCTTTGATAGAAAAAATAAAGTAAAATAATCTAGTCCGCGTAAAATAGAAAATGGAAGCTATTTTATTCGGATCAAATAAAAAGAAGGAAGTTATATTTTCCGAGCTTCTATGTACCGTGAAAATCTTTTGTCCTGTACTTGAAGATTCAAGTACATACTTCGGGAAATATATATCTGGTCAAAGAGTTTAGTTACAAGTAGCTTTATTTCCTTTTGTCGTTTGTGTTCCACATTTCCAGGAAATTCTTTTCTCTCCGTTAAAAAAATACTCTTATATCTCTTTTATTCTATAAACTAATTCTCTCTTAATATTTCAAGTAATACATTCAAAGGATTTATTTTCACGCGTTTCGTTTGTACTCAGTTGTATATAATGAAACGAAAACAAATTTTTCACGTCTTCCGTATTTTAAAATAACACAGAATTTTAATTGTAAAAATAATAACATATTGAATCTTTTTTTTTTACTGCTACAAAATTTTTATAAATCGTTTTATCGGATGAACATTAGGATATGATTCCGAAACCTGATTCATGATTTTTTTAAAATTTTTGTAAGAAAGTTTTTAAGAAATATCATTTCACACATATAGTGTGAAATGGTATTTCACTCTCGATTTATATGAAATGAAGATTTTCAAATTATAAGGTGTTACGACGTTAAGTCGTAAAAAAATAGTACACATTAGATAATCTAATATATTTTATATAATACAGAAATTATTAAATACTGCTTAATGTGTTGAAAGCTGTCATGTTGATCTCCGCCTATATACAAAATAACATAAACTAATATCCATTTAAAATTAAAATCTTCTTTATTTATAATACCACATTCATAACACTGAGTATTCTACTTCGAAACGCGTCTTATTTTATCTTTTTCTACAGCATTAAAAAGCATTATGTTGGTATATTCATTTGTTATTCTTTAGATTCCAAGAAATAGAAAATCATTAATTGCTTTCATGTGCCTTATGAACTGAATTTCAATATTTCCTAAACAATGATGTCATTTCTGTAATTAACGAATTATTCTCTTCACCTAAACACGTGACTGCACTTTTTGTAATACCGTTTTTCCCCCTGTACTTCTCTCTATATAAAAACCTGATATTTGAAAAATTATCTTTCATGTATTTTGGCTGAAATAACATCCTAAGCATGCTCAAATAACTATCCTTATGTGTTCAAAGTAAATAAATGATGTGATAAAGATCAAGCCTACACACACACACACACACACACACACACACACACACACACACACACACACACACACACACACACACACACACACACACACACACACACACACACACACACACACACACACACTAATTCCTTGTAGTTAAGAGTGTCAAATTCAAAGGCCAACTTAGGCCTAAGAAACAAGGTTTAACTTTAAGCGGGCCGCAAAAAAAGATTAATATTCACAGAAATGTAGTTTAATTTCGAATAATATATTATAATAAACTATATAAAGAGAACAAGAAAAGTTTAATGTTTACTTCCTGACTTTTGACATCTCTTGTCTGCTACTATTTTTCTTATTTCGGGAGAATTTTCTTGTTTTATTATGTATTATTGTGTGTCAATATATTAATCGGGCCAAAAAATTTACACCGGGGGCTGGTGGGCGCATGCAGCCAGCGGGCCTGGAGTTTGGCACTCTTGCTTTTTGTAATGTAATTCCCTTTAATTTCATTTAAACACGTGTAAGTAATTAACAATCTTGCCCGCATAACGGAATAATCGTAACAGTTCTCTGGAAAATTTCGCAGTAGTAAAAAAATAAAGACGAACACAACAAAAAAGAAAGGAAAGAGAATAGAGAAAACTTCTATTTTTATTTGTATACTTTACAAGTGTTCTATGTGTGATTACTACTAATAATTAGTTACATAGATATAATAAATTAAAGATTTGATCCTTCGGTTAATTTATGCAATCTTTTCCTACATGAATAAATGAAAAAGAGAGAAACTTATTTGGGGTTTCCAAAAGAAAAAGATTAAAAAAAGCAATAAAAATTCAATTAGGTACGGAAACGCGGTTTGCATTAGAATGCTTATCGCTCAGGGAAAAGGCCTGAAAATTGAAAAAAAAATAACTTAGAATTTTAAGTATTGATTACAGTTAGATGTGAAAACGAAAGCTAGTAAGCGTTTGAAAATCCCTTTATGTTTATCTATGCTATGTGAGCAAATTAATTAATAATAGAGTAAAAAAAATAATAAGCAATTTTTTACTTGCAATATTGTAAGTCTATACCACAAAATAATTACATAAATTAGTTAAAAATGAACTAAAAACACTCTCATTCGAAGAAAAAATTTTCTTTAGAAAGATTGGTTAAAGTTATAAGGAATTTTTTGAAATAGTTGGATTTTTATTGCCTTGTTTGCATTAATATTATAAAGAATTTTTAATTTTCTCTACCCGGAAATCTGTTATAATTTCTCTTAGCCCTTACAAGACCATGAGGTTGCTAAGGGTAAATATTAATATGTAACTGATATTTTAGTTTATTTCTATGAAAAATAAATAAAAATCATAAGAAAAATACTTAAAAATGTGTAGAGTTTTGTTAGTTTTATGGAACTAAAATAGAATTATTTGTTTATATGACATTTGTCTTTATTCGTTCAAATATTTATTTTTGCACAAAATTATACTTACCGAATAATAAAACATGTGAGAAAAAGCAAATTATGCATTCTTACACTAATCAATAAACTGAAATAATAACATACACCGCACTAATGTTATACAATTGATATCAATTGATTCGGTATAGTCGCTTACGGGATTGTGCTCGGTATAGGTCAGCGTTTCTCAAACTGTGGGGCTCGCCCCACTAGGGGGATGTGATAGATCTGCAAAAGGGTGGGGGGCGAGTATATTGAAAAATTGAAAACAAAATATTGTTTTAAAAAATTATTAATTTACTGAAAGTAAACAAAGTACATTCTGACATAATCATAATAAAAAATAACATTAACATTTACACTGATATAATACACTTATAAATGTATGAGTACTTTACAAAGTATTTCATAATTAATTTAACTATACTAAATAAGAACAAGTTTAATA
The DNA here is from genome assembly GCA_019973975.1 of Trichonephila clavata. NCBI lineage: Eukaryota > Metazoa > Arthropoda > Arachnida > Araneae > Nephilidae > Trichonephila > Trichonephila clavata. The sequence continues at coordinate 3,971 of BMAO01006264.1, read as the reverse complement.
ATTACCAGTGGCTCCATGAGCTTGTCACATATAAAATTATGTACAAAAATTAATACTGCTCATTTGTGTACGGTTTATGAACAATCCTTTAACTGCCGATTAAGAGTTACGTGATTCACTCCCCAATGCCTCCGATTTTATGTAGGCGCACGTATGTGATGTATTGGGGGGGGGGGGAAGAGGAAAAGAAATAAATAAAGAAATCCTCTGATCAAAGTAAATCCTTTGCAAAGATACTGTCAATGTCCTTTTATTGCATTCCAAAGCCTTCGGAAAGCCTTTATGGTACAAATGCACAGAAAAGATCGTACTTCGGAAAGACGTATATATACGTCCAGGGCATTTAGCGCACCAGTTGAGCGAGACGTATATATACGCCGGTGGCACTTAAGAGGTTAAAGTCGTATTGTAGCTTTAGCGTCAAAGTATAGTAGTATTGAATTCTATGCATTGTTATTTGTATGGAGAGGGTGCGGCTATGAAAATTTTGATTGAATATTGCGTCGCAAATACTCAAAGTTTGAGAAGCACTGTTATAGGTTCTATTTTTACATTCTTATAAAAAATTCCATAAGGTTATAGTTAAGTATCAATTTTAAAATAAGTAAAAATGTTTCTCTTAGTCGTTGAAAGGTTAACTGAAGATTACAAGTGTTCCTGCTGAGGGAAGAGAATTTTCTAAATTTTCATAACGCATAACTACAAATCTTCTAAAAAGGAAATGAATATCGTTTTCCACATTTAATCTCCGAACGGCGAACACAGAGTTTTAGTATCAAGTTCCTCTGATGTCGAACCATTTTTATTTGTTCAAGGTTTAATCTGTAAGTTCCATTGTACATTATTGAAAATATTCATGGAAGACTCACAGTCGAATCCAATTTCCTGTTAGTGAAAATGTCTAGAGGGATTAGAATAACTGAAATTGAATTTTATTTTTATTAAACTCTTTCCACGATATGATCTCAATTGATAGTTCTTTTCCTTTGAACATCGCGATGTTGTTGAAAATTTTATTGTGTAACACTGAATCATCTTTCCGAATAAGGGTTAGCAAGGCAGAAGGTCGAATAAATATGTTTTGGTCGTGTTTTTATCATTTTCTCACCCGAAATTTCATTAAAGTACCATAAATCATTCCATTGTTACTCGTGTAAAGGAAATCAATACTTAAGAAGATGTCCTTTTGATATATCTGTATTACAGAAGGTAAATAAAAAGAATTTAAGTAGAGGGAATTTATTATGGTATTCCTCTTTTAAGATTTTAGATTCAATTGCTTGTGTTCTTGGAGTATTAAATATTTATAAAGCTTTTCAAACTATTTATAAAGTGGCTTAGTAGCAATAATTCATTGACATGCATTGATAAAATTTGTGTCCTTGAGTCACTTCACAAAAGTCGATCCAAAAATCGATTTTCAATTTTGATGGAAAAAATAAAAAATACTACTATTTCTCTTTCTAATGCAATTTAAATTTTTGTTCTAGTTATATTAGAAGTATTTTTAATATTTTTTTAAAAATATGTTTACATCCGTCAAACCCAAAAACAGCTGATTTCCACGCCCCTTCATTTCAAAACAAAAGACACTTGCTACTTTTCAGCCTCATCAAATATTTTAAATTGATTAAAAGATTTATTTTGATCCGTAACTTGTTCAGGAAAGAAGTGAAGTGAATAATTGTAGCTGTTTGTTTACTTTCTGGAAACTCGCGTGTTGTGTTTTACCTCTTAAATATTTTACGAATTTCTTCTATTGGAAACATTGTTTCTATCAAAACATTTTTAACATGCTTTTGTTTATTAACAAAGCGTTTAAAAAACGAAAGTTTGGAAACAAAGGTACAAAACCCAAACTTTCCAGAAATTAAATGCGTCATAAGTCAGAATAATGAATTCAAATTATACATGAATAATTCAACTTTAAAAGCTAAGTTAGGTAAGTTAAATAAAGAGTATGTTTCCTTTGTAGATTCACTTGAAAGTTTTTTTGAAATAATGGAGATTCTAATGTTTTCTTGTGCTTTGAAACCACATTTATTATAAATAAAATGTAAAAAACAAGGTATTCACATAAATTTTGGTCGCAAATCCAAAGTTTGGTTCTAAAGTTGTTGACATGTTGTGACTTTTGTGATGTTATTCAAACATTTCTTAATACCAGGTTTACTAAAACAGTAGTTAATCAAAAAAGATACAAAATTATATGAAGTAAAACACTGGGCTTTCATATGCTATTACTTTTATTGGAAAAGAGAAGCAACTGCGAAAATATTTTGTAGAGTTATGAATTGTCACGTCCACCAAAGTGGCTTTACGAGTTCATGCATGCATTAAATAACACGACACAGAAAGTAGCCAGTCTATGGTATTATATATATAACTGCTGTCGAAATAATATCATTTAATAATGCAAGTCCTAATGTACCGTTGTTTGTCTATGGCATTTGGCAAAAAAGGGGTCATGTTTCTCTGAATGGTATTACAGCAGTTAGTGTGAACACTGGGAAAGTTGTTGATGCCGAAAAACTATAGAGTAAGTACTCAAGTAATTTTAGCGGCAATGTACATAACATTGAGTGTTCGACAGATTACTTCGGAAGTAGTAGGGGGATGAAAGTTGAAGGTGCACTTTGTATTTTCTAGAGCTCAGAGGCACGGCACAATTTACGATACACAAATTACGATTTACTAATTGCGACAAAATATTTGGGTGATGAGGACTTTAAAGCATACAAAGCAGTTTTAGAATCTTAACCTTAGAAAGATGTCAACATTAAAACATTAGAATGTGTTGGTCATGTGTGAAAAGGATGGAGACATGGCAGGGCATTAAAATCAAAATTTAAAGGCAAAAATCTTGAGGACAAAAATTTCTAGGAGGTCGTTATAGATTAACAGATGCAGGAATAGACAAATTGTAAAGATACTATGTTTCATGTGGCTATTTGAAGCAACTCAGAAAACTTGTCAGTCATGATGCAAACTATTTGGGCTATATTTTTTTCATAAACTCTCCACAGATTTGAAAATACGACACGGCTTATGCCGCATAGGAGGTGATTCGTGGGGTAATATAATAGATTCATACTGAAAGGTGACACACATAAGCTTAACACAACTCACCTATTGCAATTAGCAATTGCATTAAAAAAGTATTTAGATATTTCTCTAGTCTTGAACTTTTATTTAGGTGCTTTCACGGTAAAACTTAAAATTTCAATGAAACCTTAAATTGTATTTGATTTATAGTTCCAAAAACTGTATTTATACAATTAGGAATTTAAAAAACTAGAGTATTTGAAGCTACATTTTTATATAATCAAGGTTTCATTACCAAATTAAAAGTTTTAGATGCATTAAACATTCAAACCCTGGATTTTACAAATGTCGAGCGTTGGAAGAAGTAGATCATGCGCATATTAAGAAAGCGAAATAGGCAGTTTTACAATGAACCAAAGAAGCTAGAAATAAAAACAAACAATTAAAATGTAGACAAGAAGATGATCTTGCATATGTACCTGAAATCCAAGTTTGGTTCTGGTACGTATTAGTTAATAGTAAATTTTTACTTTAAATCACTATTTCTCAAAAGTGTAAATTTCAACACAAAAGGAACATTTTTGAAAAATCTACTTAATTTATAGCTTTGAAACTTTGCACATATGTTAACACTATACAAATAATATTTTAATGAGAGATTTTGTCAAAAAATTATTTAAAAAATTTTATGGATTAAAATGTACAAGAATTTTATCGTTTTAATAATTTTGACGTGTTACCCACATATGAATTTTTTAAAAAAAAAAGCTAATCAAAATTTTGAAAAATGCCTCATTAAATAATAACAATACAATAAATCTACACAAAATATTCATGACTGTACAACTGTCAATTTTTCAAAATGTTCCTTAAATTTGTCATTTTTAACATTACGGAGATAGGGAAAAGGCTGCGTGAAGTGACCC
>BMAO01006263.1:0-20259 GCA_019973975.1 Trichonephila clavata | reverse complement strand
TAAACTGATTAATGAGAGCTCTTAAAGAGTTCCAAGAAAATTACTGTTTTGCCACTTTAAGAAGGAAACATGAATCCATGAGAAGGTGGAAAATCTGTGTGATGTGACAAAAAAAAAAAGGTTACTTTGGAAAACTAAATCTACCATAGGTGTGCGAAAACGCATGTACTTTCAAAATAAGCAAAAATTGTGGTACACCATAAGAGAAAACTATACGCCCAGCGTCATTAATGTTACTTTCAATCCAGTAACAGTGGAATTCAGGCTTAAAGAAAAATAGAAATGCAAACACATACCTTCTCCTTTAAGAGGGAATCGTTAAAAATACCTATGAAAATTATAAAAAAAGTATTTAAGCAAACTACTTTCTAGAAACGTACATTCAATAACCCTCCCCTCCCCCTCTGAAAAAGCCTGAAACCTTTTATCATGGGAATACAGTTACTCGGTGCAAAAAAATTCATTTTTTAGTTAATGCCTTGATGTATGATTTATAAAGTAAGAAGATTCGCATTTAATGTGTTTTAAATTGGATGCTTCATAAGTTAAAAACAGCAACTGTGGTCTAAGACAATTTGATTTCGGGTACTTTTGCATTCATGCATGTCAATTTAGTTTATCACTAAATAGCGACATTGTTCCTTTTTCGAATACCGTTTATTTTCAAGAATGTAGCTTGCTTTCCTTTTACCTTCGAAGAAGAAAGAAAATGAACCAATGTCTTTAAACTAAAAATAAAAAATATTTTCCTTACAGCTAAGCACTTTCCTAAGCAACGCCATGGTGATCCTAATGCACTATCAAAAAGGGTCAAATAAGAACAAATTTTTACCTGAATGACAAAAATATCTGGTTCCCAGAGCGCCATGGAAAAAGCTAATGTCTTTTTAAAAATGAGTAAAACAGAAAAAGAGAATACTGGAGTTTAACTGATAAACAAACGAGAAATGCGTCTAAAAACATAACTCAGATGAAAAATTTAAAACAGTAACCGTACATTTAACAAATTAAAAATAAAATAAAAATTATGTTGATTGTTATGTGGTTCAGAAACTTTTCATCACCACACACACACAGCAAACTAAATTATAAAATATAAGTTGAAACTCCCAAAGTACTTCGCCTATTCCGTCCAGGAACACCCTCCGCCACGATGAGGCAATCAGCAGGACTTGGGAGGGATTTACCTTAACTTAATGCATTTCATCAAAATTTCTGGAAACTTTTGAAGAACTTCCATGTACTTACACACTTTTCAAAAACGACAGTAATGCTTAAGTGCACATTCATTCTTCGCAAACGTCATACTTCTATCAAATTTTCAGTTTTAATGAAAGCCATGGTGGTACTAATGGATTATCAAAAAAGGGTCAAGTAAGAAACAAATTTTTTACCTGAATGATAAAAATACCTGGTTCCCTGAGCGCCATGGGAAAGGCTAATGTCTTTAATAAAAATTAGTAAAACAGAAAAAGAGAATACTAGAGTTTTACCTGATAAACAAACGAGAAATGCGTCTAAAAACATAACGCAGATCAAAAAGGAAGGACAATGCAGCATCTCAATGGACAGTCAACGGGCTCATATGAAGGAGCAAATGTGCAGCTTCTGTTCATATCAAGGATCGAAGAACAAATGGCAGAAGACTATCTTGGCTCCATGCATGCTGATTTTAGCTGGAACATAATGGAATGGCCTTCACGTCTAAGGTGACTCTGCCAGGAGCTAACTCCAACGTACTTCGCCCATTCCGTCCAGGAACAAACTCCCGCCACGATGAGGCAATCAGCAGGACTTGGGAGGGACTTACCTAAACTTAATGCATTTCATCAAATTTCTGGAAACTTTTGAAGAATTCCATGTACTTACACACTTTTCAAAAACGACAGTAATGCCTAAGGGCACATTCATTCTTCGCAAACCGTCATACTTCAACAAATTTTCAGTTTAATGAAAGCCATGGTGGTACTAATGGACTATCAAAAAGGGTCAAATAAGAACAATTTTTTACTTGAAGGATAAAAATACCTGGTTCCCAGAGCGCCATGGGAAAGGCTAATGTCTTTATAAAAAATCAGTAGAACAGAAAAAGAGAATACTGGAGTTTACCTGATAAACAAACGAGAAATGCGTCTCAACACATAACTCAGGTGAAAAATTTCAAACAGTAACCGTACATTTAACAAATTAAAAAATGACTAAAAATTAAAAATAAAATAAAAATTATGTTGATTGTTATGTTGCACAGAAACTTTTCATCACCACCACACACACACAGCAAACTAAATTATAAAATATAAGTATGGAAGAATAATTAATCAAAATTTAAAATTACGTAATTAAATTGAATATCAAAAAATTATACTATGTATTTAAAAAAAAATTGTATTTGAAATATTCATAAAATTAAGAAAGTGAGGAAAGCGGATCCAATCACGTTTCCAGGCCTCATCGAAAATGATGAAAATATATTTTCTGAATGGTAAGCAAACTGCTTTTTTAATATTGTTAATTAAAAAATTATACTAATAATTGAGTAATATTACAATCGCTTGGATTGTTTAAAGATATTTACCGTTATTAGCGATTTGCGTCGAACACACTTCTCTACTATTACACAATTTTGCTATGTAATTATAATTCCACATCCACAATAACTGCATATTGTAACTCGTAACGCCATACAAAGAAGTACAAACTAATTACACTTACAAAATTCTAAAAATAATATAAAAAATGTAATTATAATAAAAAATGTATATAAAATTGCGAATACAAGGCAAAAATTCTTAACATCTCTAGCAGAAAATATTTTTTTTCTTTTAAGAATTCGATAAACATAAATTATCTACTAACAGTACAATTAATGAAAAGAAAGTTTTTGCATTTCTTAACACTGCATTTAATTGCAAATGCTGTAAGAAATTCTCCACGTTTTGTTTTAAAAACTTTCAGTTGATTAATACACATTACTGCTTTCTAGCATTTTAAATATATTTTTTAATAATTCCATAATATAAATAAATTTCTTAAACTGAACTAAAGTAAAGAGATGAATTAATAACGTTATTTAAAGCAAGTAATAAACTGATTAATGAGAGCTCTTAAAGAGTTCCAAGAAAATTACTGTTTTGCCACTTTAAGAAGGAAACATGAATCCATGAGAAGGTGGAAAATCTGTGTGATGTGACAAAAAAAAAAAGGTTACTTTGGAAAACTAAATCTACCATAGGTGTGCGAAAACGCATGTACTTTCAAAATAAGCAAAAATTGTGGTACACCATAAGAGAAAACTATACGCCCAGCGTCATTAATGTTACTTTCAATCCAGTAACAGTGGAATTCAGGCTTAAAGAAAAATAGAAATGCAAACACATACCTTCTCCTTTAAGAGGGAATCGTTAAAAATACCTATGAAATATAAAAAAGTATTTAAGCAAACTACTTTCTAGAAACGTACATTCAATAACCCTCCCTCCTCCCTCTGAAAAAGCCTGAAACCGATTTTATCATGGGAATACAGTTACTCGGTGCAAAAAAATGCATTTTTTAGTTAATGCCTTGATGTATGATTTATAAAGTAAGAAGATTTCACATTTAATGTGCTTTTAAATTGGATGCTTCATAAGTTAAAAACAGCAACTGTGGTCTAAGACAATTTGATTTTCCGGTACTTTTGCATTCATGCAAGTCAATTTTAGTTTATCACTAAATAGCGACATTGTTCCTTTTTCGAATACCGTTTATTTTCAAGAATGTAGCTTGCTTTCCTTTTACCTTCGAAGAAGAAAGAAAATGAACCAATGTCTTTAAACTAAAAATAAAAAAATACTTTCCTTACAGCTAAGCACTTTCCTAAGCAACGCCATGGTGGTCCTAATGCACTATCAAAAAGGGTCAAGTAAGAACAAATTTTTACCTGAATGACAAAAATATCTGGTTCCCTGAGCGCCATGGAAAAAGCTAATGTCTTTTTAAAAAATGAGTAAAACAGAAAAAGAGAATACTGGAGTTTAACTGATAAACAAACGAGAAATGCGTCTAAAAACATAACTCAGATGAAAAATTTAAAACAGTAACCGTACATTTAACAAATTAAAAATAAAATAAAAATTATGTTGATTGTTATGTGGTTCAGAAACTTTTCATCACCACACACACACACAGCAAACTAAATTATAAAATATAAGTTGAAACTCCCAAAGTACTTCGCCTATTCCGTCCAGGAACACCCTACCGCCACGATGAGGCAATCAGCAGGACTTGGGAGGGATTTACCTTAACTTAATGCATTTCATCAAAATTTCTGGAAACTTTTGAAGAATTCCATGTACTTACACACTTTTCAAAAACGACAGTAATGCCTTAAGTGCACATTCATTCTTCGCAAACCGTCATACTTCTACAAATTTTCAGTTTAATGAAAGCCATGGTGGTACTAATGGATTATCAAAAAGGGTCAAGTAAGAACAAATTTTTACCTGAATGATAAAAATACCTGGTTCCCTGAGCGCCATGGGAAAGGCTAATGTCTTTATAAAAAATTAGTAAAACAGAAAAAGAGAATACTAGAGTTTACCTGATAAACAAACGAGAAATGCGTCTAAAAACATAACTCAGATCAAAAAGGAAGGACAATGCAGCATCTCAATGGACAGTCAACGAGCTCATATGAAGGAGCAAATGTGCAGCTTCTGTTCATCCAAGGATCGAAGAACCAAATGGCAGAAGTCTATCTTGGCTCCAATGCATGCTGATTTTAGCTGGACATAATGGAATGGCCTTCACGTCTAAGGTGACTCTGCCAGGAGCTAACTCCCAACGTACTTCGCCCATTCCGTCCAGGAACAAACTCCCGCCACGATGAGGCAATCAGCAGGACTTGGGAGGGACTTACCTAAACTTAATGCATTTCATCAAAATTTCTGGAAACTTTTGAAGATTTCCATGTACTTACACTTTTTTCAAAAACGACAGTAATGCCCTAAGGCACATTCATTCTTCGCAAACCGTCATACTTCAACAAATTTTCAGTTTAATGAAAGCCATGGTGGTACTAATGGACTATCAAAAAGGGTCAAATAAGAACAATTTTTTACTTGAAGGATAAAAATACCTGGTTCCCAGAGCGCCATGGGAAAGGCTAATGTCTTTATAAAAAATCAGTAGAACAGAAAAAGAGAATACTGGAGTTTACCTGATAAACAAATGAGAAATGCGTCTCAACACATAACTCAGGTGAAAAATTTCAAACAGTAACCGTACATTTAACAAATTAAAAAATGACTAAAAATTAAAAATAAAATAAAAATTATGTTGATTGTTATGTTGCACAGAAACTTTTCATCACCACCACACACACACAGCAAACTAAATTATAAAATATAAGTATGGAAGAATAATTAATCAAAATTTAAAATTACGTAATTAAATTGAATATCCAAAAATTATACTATGTATTTAAAAAAAAATTGTATTTGAAATATTCATAAAATTAAGAAAGTGAGGAAAGCGGATCCAATCACGTTTCCAGGCCTCATCGAAAATGATGAAAATATATTTTCTGAATGGTAAGCAAAACTGCTTTTTTAATATTGTTAATTAAAAAATTATACTAATAATTGAGTAATATTACAATCGCTTGGATTGTTTAAAGATATTTACCGTTATCAGCGATTTGCGTCGAACACACTTCTCTACTATTACACAATTTTGTATGTAATTATAATTCCACATCCACAATAACTGCATATTGTAACTCGTAACGCCATACAAAGAAGTACAAACTAATTACACTTACAAAATTCTAAAAATAATATAAAAATGTAATTATAATAAAAGATGTATATAAAAATTGCGAATAAAAGACAAAAATTCTTAACATCTCTAGCAGAAAATATTTTTTTTCTTTTAAGAATTCGATAAACATAAATTATCTACTAACAGTTCAATTAATGAAAAGAAAGTTTTTGCATTTCTTAACACTGCATTTAATTGCAAATGCTGTAAGAAATTCTCCACGTTTTGTTTTAAAAACTTTCAGTTGATTAATACACATTACTGCTTTCTAGCATTTTAAATATATTTTTTAATAATTCCATAATATAAATAAATTTCTTAAACTGAACTAAAGTAAAGAGATGAATTAATAACGTTATTTAAAGCAAGTAATAAACTGATTAATGAGAGCTCTTAAAGAGTTCCAAGAAAATTACTGTTTTGCCACTTTAAGAAGGAAACATGAATCCATGAGAAGGTGGAAAATCTGTGTGATGTGACAAAAAAAAAAGGTTACTTTGGAAAACTAAATCTACCATAGGTGTGCGAAAACGCATGTAATTTCAAAATAAGCAAAAATTGTGGTACACCATAAGAGAAAACTATACGCCCAGCGTCATTAATGTTACTTTCAATCCAGTAACAGTGGAATTCAGGCTTAAAGAAAAATAGAAATGCAAACACATACCTTCTCCTTTAAGAGGGAATCGTTAAAAATACATAGGAAATTATAAAAAAGTATTTAAGCAAACTACTTTCTAGAAACGTACATTCAATAACCCTCCCCTCCACCCTCTGAAAAAGACTGAAAGCCTATTTTATCATGGGAATACAGTTACTCGGTGCAAAAAAATGCATTTTTTAGTTAAAACCTTGATGTATGATTTATAAAGTAAGAAGATTTCCCATTTAATGTGCTTTTAAATTGGATGCTTCATAAGTTAAAAACAGCAACTGTCGTCTAAGACAATTTGATTTTCGGGTACTTTTGCATTCATGCAAGTCAATTTTAGTTTATCACTAAATAGCGACATTGTTCCTTTTTCGAATACCGTTTATTTTCAAGAATGTAGCTTGCTTTCCTTTTACCTTCGAAGGAAGAAAGAAAATGTACCAATGTCTTTAAACTAAAAATAAAAAAAATTTTTCCTTACAGCTAACCACTTTCCTAAGCAATGTTGTGGTGGTCCTAATGCACTATCAAAAAGGGTCAAGTAAGAACAAATTTTTACCTGAATGACAAAAATATCTGGTTCCCTGAGCGCCATGGAAAAAGCTAATGTCTTTTTAAAAAATGAGTAAAACAGAAAAAGAGAATACTGGAGTTTAACTGATAAACAAACGAGAAATGCGTCTAATAACATAACTCAGATGAAAAATTTAAAACAGTAACCGTACATTTAATAAATTAAAAATAAAATAAAAATTATGTTGATTGTTATGTGGTTCAGAAACTTTTCATCACCACCACACACACACAGCAAACTAAATTATAAAATATAAGTTGAAACTCCCAAAGTACTTCGTCTATTCCGTCCAGGAACACCCTCCCGCCACGATGAGGCAATCAGCAGGACTTGGGAGGGATTTACCTTAACTTAATGCATTTCATCAAAATTTCTGGAAACTTTTGAAGAATTCCATGTACTTACACACTTTTCAAAAACGACAGTAACGCCTTAAGTGCACATTCATTCTTCGCAAACCGTCATACTTTAACAAATTTTCAGTTTAATGAAAGCCATGGTGGTACTAATGGACTATCAAAAAGGTTCAAGTAAGAACAAATTTTTACCTGAATGATAAAAATACCTGGTTCCCTGAGCGCCATGGGAAAGGCTAATGTCTTTATAAAAAATTAGTAAAACAGAAAAAGAGAATACTAGAGTTTACCTGATAAACAAACGAGAAATGCGTCTAAAAACATAACGCAGATCAAAAAGGAAGGACAATGCAGCATCTCAATGGACAGTCAACGAGCTCATATGAAGGAGCAAATGTGCAGCTTCTGTTCATCCAAGGATCGAAGAACCAAATGGCAGAAGTCTATCTTGGCTCCAATGCCTGCTGATTTTAGCTGGACATAATGGAATGGCCTTCACGTCTAAGGTGACTCTGCCAGGAGCTAACTCCCAACGTACTTCGCCCATTCCGTCCAGGAACACCCTCCCGCCACGATGAGGCAATCAGCAGGACTTGGGAGGGACTTACCTTAACTTAATGCATTTCATCAAAATTTCTGGAAACTTTTGAAGAATTCCATGTACTTACACACTTTTCAAAAACGACAGTAATGCCCTAAGTGCACATTCATTCTTCGCAAACCGTCATACTTCAACAAATTTTCAGTTTAATGAAAGCCATGGTGGTACTAATGGACTATCAAAAAGGGTCAAATAAGAACAATTTTTTACTTGAAGGATAAAAATACCTGGTTCCCAGAGCGCCATGGGAAAGGCTAATGTCTTTATAAAAAATCAGTAGAACAGAAAAAGAGAATACTGGAGTTTACCTGATAAACAAACGAGAAATGCGTCTAAACACATAACTCAGGTGAAAAATTTAAAACAGTAACCGTACATTTAACAAATTAAAAAATGACTAAAAATTAAAAATAAAATAAAAATTATGTTGATTGTTATGTTGCACAGAAACTTTTCATCACCACCACACACACACAGCAAACTAAATTATAAAATATAAGTATGGAAGAATAATTAATCAAAATTTAAAATTACGTAATTAAATTGAATATCCAAAAATTATACTATGTATTTAAAAAAAAATTGTATTTGAAATATTCATAAAATTAAGAAAGTGAGGAAAGCGGATCCAATCACGTTTCCAGGCCTCATCGAAAATGATGAAAATATATTTTCTGAATGGTAAGCAAAACTGCTTTTTTAATATTGTTAATTAAAAAATTATACTAATAATTGAGTAATATTACAATCGCTTGGATTGTTTAAAGATATTTACCGTTATCAGCGATTTGCGTCGAACACACTTCTCTACTATTACACAATTTTTATGTAATTATAATTCCACATCCACAATAACTGCATATTGTAACTCGTAACGCCATACAAAGAAGTACAAACTAATTACACTTACAAAATTCTAAAAATAATATAAAAATGTAATTATAATAAAAAATGTATATAAAAATTGCGAATACAAGGCAAAAATTCTTAACATCTCTAAAAGAAAATATTTTTTTCTTCTAAGAATTCGATAAACATAAATTATCTACTAACAGTTCAATTAATGAAAAGAAAGTTTTTGCATTTCTTAACACTGCATTTAATTGCAAATGCTGTAAGAAATTCTCCACGTTTTGTTTTAAAAACTTTCAGTTGATTAATACACATTACTGCTTTCTAGCATTTTAAATATATTTTTTAATAATTCCATAATATAAATAAATTTCTTAAACTGAACTAAAGTAAAGAGATGAATTAATAACGTTATTTAAAGCAAGTAATAAACTGATTAATGAGAGCTCTTAAAGAGTTCCAAGAAAATTACTGTTTTGCCACTTTAAGAAGGAAACATGAATCCATGAGAAGGTGGAAAATCTGTGTGATGTGACAAAAAAAAAAGGTTACTTTGGAAAACTAAATCTACCATAGGTGTGCGAAAACGCATGTACTTTCAAAATAAGCAAAAATTGTGGTACACCATAAGAGAAAACTATACGCCCAGCGTCATTAATGTTACTTTCAATCCAGTAACAGTGGAATTCAGGCTTAAAGAAAAATAGAAATGCAAACACATACCTTCTCCTTTAAGAGGGAATCGTTAAAAATACCTATGAAATTATAAAAAAGTATTTAAGCAAACTACTTTCTAGAAACGTACATTCAATAACCCTCCCCTCCACCCTCTGAAAAAGCCTGAAACCTATTTTATCATGGGAATACAGTTACTCGGTGCAAAAAAATGCATTTTTTAGTTAATGCCTTGATGTATGATTTATAAAGTAAGAAGATTTCCATTTAATGTGCTTTTAAATTGGATGCTTCATAAGTTAAAAACAGCAACTGTGGTCTAAGACAATTTGATTTTCGGGTACTTTTGCATTCATGCAAGTCAATTTTAGTTTATCACTAAATAGCGACATTGTTCCTTTTTCGAATACCGTTTATTTTCAAGAATGTAGCTTGCTTTCCTTTTACCTTCGAAGAAGAAAGAAAATGAACCAATGTCTTTAAACTAAAAATAAAAAAATATTTTCCTTACAGCTAAGCACTTTCCTAAGCAACGCCATGGTGGTCCTAATGCACTATCAAAAAGGGTCAAGTAAGAACAAATTTTTACCTGAATGACAAAAATATCTGGTTCCCTGAGCGCCATGGAAAAAGCTAATGTCTTTTTAAAAAATGAGTAAAACAGAAAAAGAGAATACTGGAGTTTAACTGATAAACAAACGAGAAATGCGTCTAATAACATAACTCAGATGAAAAATTTAAAACAGTAACCGTACATTTAATAAATTAAAAATAAAATAAAAATTATGTTGATTGTTATGTGGTTCAGAAACTTTTCATCACCACCACACACACACAGCAAACTAAATTATAAAATATAAGTTGAAACTCCCAAAGTACTTCGTCTATTCCGTCCAGGAACACCCTCCCGCCACGATGAGGCAATCAGCAGGACTTGGGAGGGATTTACCTTAACTTAATGCATTTCATCAAAATTTCTGGAAACTTTTGAAGAATTCCATGTACTTACACACTTTTCAAAAACGACAGTAATGCCCTAAGTGCACATTCATTCTTCGCAAACCGTCATACTTCAACAAATTTTCAGTTTAATGAAAGCCATGGTGGTACTAATGGACTATCAAAAAGGTTCAAGTAAGAACAAATTTTTACCTGAATGATAAAAATACCTGGTTCCCTGAGCGCCATGGGAAAGGCTAATGTCTTTATAAAAAATTAGTAAAACAGAAAAAGAGAATACTAGAGTTTACCTGATAAACAAACGAGAAATGCGTCTAAAAACATAACGCAGATCAAAAAGGAAGGACAATGCAGCATCTCAATGGACAGTCAACGAGCTCATATGAAGGAGCAAATGTGCAGCTTCTGTTCATCCAAGGATCGAAGAACCAAATGGCAGAAGTCTATCTTGGCTCCAATGCCTGCTGATTTTAGCTGGACATAATGGAATGGCCTTCACGTCTAAGGTGACTCTGCCAGGAGCTAACTCCCAACGTACTTCGCCCATTCCGTCCAGGAACACCCTCCCGCCACGATGAGGCAATCAGCAGGACTTGGGAGGGACTTACCTTAACTTAATGCATTTCATCAAAATTTCTGGAAACTTTTGAAGAATTCCATGTACTTACACACTTTTCAAAAACGACAGTAATGCCCTAAGTGCACATTCATTCTTCGCAAACCGTCATACTTCAACAAATTTTCAGTTTAATGAAAGCCATGGTGGTACTAATGGACTATCAAAAAGGGTCAAATAAGAACAATTTTTTACTTGAAGGATAAAAATACCTGGTTCCCAGAGCGTCATGGGAAAGGCTAATGTCTTTATTAAAAATCAGTAGAACAGAAAAAGAGAATACTGGAGTTTACCTGATAAACAAACGAGAAATGCGTCTAAACACATAACTCAGGTGAAAAATTTAAAACAGTAACCGTACATTTAACAAATTAAAAACTGACTAAAAATTAAAAATAAAATAAAAATTATGTTGATTGTTATGTTGCACAGAAACTTTTCATCACCACCACACACACACAGCAAACTAAATTATAAAATATAAGTATGGAAGAATAATTAATCAAAATTTAAAATTACGTAATTAAATTGAATATCCAAAAATTATACTATGTATTTAAAAAAAAATTGTATTTGAAATATTCATAAAATTAAGAAAGTGAGGAAAGCGGATCCAATCACGTTTCCAGGCCTCATCGAAAATGATGAAAATATATTTTCTGAATGGTAAGCAAAACTGCTTTTTTAATATTGTTAATTAAAAAATTATACTAATAATTGAGTAATATTACAATCGCTTGGATTGTTTAAAGATATTTACCGTTATCAGCGATTTGCGTCGAACACACTTCTCTACTATTACACAATTTTCTATGTAATTATAATTCCACATCCACAATAACTGCATATTGTAACTCGTAACGCCATACAAAGAAGTACAAACTAATTACACTTACAAAATTCTAAAAATAATATAACAAATGTAATTATAATAAAAATTGTATATAAAAATTGCGAATACAAGGCAAAAATTCTTAACATCTCTAGCAGAAAATATTTTTTTTCTTTTAAGAATTCGATAAACATAAATTATCTACTAACAGTACAATTAATGAAAAGAAAGTTTTTGCATTTCTTAACACTGCATTTAATTGCAAATGCTGTAAGAAATTCTCCACGTTTTGTTTTAAAAACTTTCAATTGATTAATACACATTACTGCTTTCTAGCATTTTAAATATATTTTTTAATAATTCCATAATATAAATAAAGTTCTTAAACTGAACTAAAGTAAAGAGATGAATTAATAACGTTTTTTAAAGCAAGTAATAAACCGATTAATGAGAGCTCTTAAAGAGTTCCAAGAAAATTACTGTTTTGCCACTTTAAGAAGGAAACATGAATCCATGAGAAGGTGGAAAATCTGTGTGATGTGACAAAAAAAAAAGGTTACTTTGGAAAACTAAATCTACCATAGGTGTGCGAAAACGCATGTACTTTCAAAATAAACAAAAATTGTGGTACACCATAAGAGAAAACTATATGCCCAGCGTCATTAATGTTACTTTCAATCCAGTAACAGTGGAATTCAGGCTTAAAGAAAAATAGAAATGCAAACACATACCTTCTCCTTTAAGAGGGAATCGTTAAAAATACATAGGAAATTATAAAAAAGTATTTAAGCAAACTACTTTCTAGAAACGTACATTCAATAACCCTCCCCTCCACCCTCTGAAAAAGACTGAAAGCCTATTTTATCATGGGAATACAGTTACTCGGTGCAAAAAAATGCATTTTTTAGTTAAAACCTTGATGTATGATTTATAAAGTAAGAAGATTTCCCATTTAATGTGCTTTTAAATTGGATGCTTCATAAGTTAAAAACAGCAACTGTGGTCTAAGACAATTTGATTTTCGGGTACTTTTGCATTCATGCAAGTCAATTTTAGTTTATCACTAAATAGCGACATTGTTCCTTTTTCGAATACCGTTTATTTTCAAGAATGTAGCTTGCTTTCCTTTTACCTTCGAAGGAAGAAAGAAAATGTACCAATGTCTTTAAACTAAAAATAAAAAAATATTTTCCTTACAGCTAAGCACTTTCCTAAGCAATGTTGTGGTGGTCCTAATGCACTATCAAAAAGGGTCAAGTAAGAACAAATTTTTACCTGAATGACAAAAATATCTGGTTCCCTGAGCGCCATGGAAAAAGCTAATGTCTTTTTAAAAAATGAGTAAAACAGAAAAAGAGAATACTGGAGTTTAACTGATAAACAAACGAGAAATGCGTCTAATAACATAACTCAGATGAAAAATTTAAAACAGTAACCGTACATTTAATAAATTAAAAATAAAATAAAAATTATGTTGATTGTTATGTGGTTCAGAAACTTTTCATCACCACCACACACACACAGCAAACTAAATTATAAAATATAAGTTGAAACTCCCAAAGTACTTCGTCTATTCCGTCCAGGAACACCCTCCCGCCACGATGAGGCAATCAGCAGGACTTGGGAGGGATTTACCTTAACTTAATGCATTTCATCAAAATTTCTGGAAACTTTTGAAGAATTCCATGTACTTACACACTTTTCAAAAACGACAGTAATGCCCTAAGTGCACATTCATTCTTCGCAAACCGTCATACTTTAACAAATTTTCAGTTTAATGAAAGCCATGGTGGTACTAATGGACTATCAAAAAGGTTCAAGTAAGAACAAATTTTTACCTGAATGATAAAAATACCTGGTTCCCTGAGCGCCATGGGAAAGGCTAATGTCTTTATAAAAAATTAGTAAAACAGAAAAAGAGAATACTAGAGTTTACCTGATAAACAAACGAGAAATGCGTCTAAAAACATAACGCAGATCAAAAAGGAAGGACAATGCAGCATCTCAATGGACAGTCAACGAGCTCATATGAAGGAGCAAATGTGCAGCTTCTGTTCATCCAAGGATCGAAGAACCAAATGGCAGAAGTCTATCTTGGCTCCAATGCCTGCTGATTTTAGCTGGACATAATGGAATGGCCTTCACGTCTAAGGTGACTCTGCCAGGAGCTAACTCCCAACGTACTTCGCCCATTCCGTCCAGGAACAAACTCCCGCCACGATGAGGCAATCAGCAGGACTTGGGAGGGACTTACCTAAACTTAATGCATTTCATCAAAATTTCTGGAAACTTTTGAAGAATTCCATGTACTTACACACTTTTCAAAAACGACAGTAATGCCCTAAGTGCACATTCATTCTTCGCAAACCGTCATACTTCAACAAATTTTCAGTTTAATGAAAGCCATGGTGGTACTAATGGACTATCAAAAAGGGTCAAATAAGAACAATTTTTTACTTGAAGGATAAAAATACCTGGTTCCCAGAGCGCCATGGGAAAGGCTAATGTCTTTATAAAAAATCAGTAGAACAGAAAAAGAGAATACTGGAGTTTACCTGATAAACAAACGAGAAATGCGTCTAAACACATAACTCAGGTGAAAAATTTAAACAGTAACCGTACATTTAACAAATTAAAAATGACTAAAAATTAAAAATAAAATAAAAATTATGTTGATTGTTATGTTGCACAGAAACTTTTCATCACCACCACACACACACAGCAAACTAAATTATAAAATATAAGTATGGAAGAATAATTAATCAAAATTTAAAATTACGTAATTAAATTGAATATCCAAAAATTATACTATGTATTTAAAAAAAAATTGTATTTGAAATATTCATAAAATTAAGAAAGTGAGGAAAGCGGATCCAATCACGTTTCCAGGCCTCATCGAAAATGATGAAAATATATTTTCTGAATGGTAAGCAAAACTGCTTTTTTAATATTGTTAATTAAAAAATTATACTAATAATTGAGTAATATTACAATCGCTTGGATTGTTTAAAGATATTTACCGTTATCAGCGATTTGCGTCGAACACACTTCTCTACTATTACACAATTTTCTATGTAATTATAATTCCACATCCACAATAACTGCATATTGTAACTCGTAACGCCATACAAAGAAGTACAAACTAATTACACTTACAAAATTCTAAAAATAATATAAAAATGTAATTATAATAAAAAATGTATATAAAAATTGCGAATACAAGGCAAAAATTCTTAACATCTCTAGCAGAAAATATTTTTTTTCTTTTAAGAATTCGATAAACATAAATTATCTACTAACAGTACAATTAATGAAAAGAAAGTTTTTGCATTTCTTAACACTGCATTTAATTGCAAATGCTGTAAGAAATTCTCCACGTTTTGTTTTAAAAACTTTCAGTTGATTAATACACATTACTGCTTTCTAGCATTTTAAATATATTTTTTAATAATTCCATAATATAAATAAATTTCTTAAACTGAACTAAAGTAAAGAGATGAATTAATAACGTTATTTAAAGCAAGTAATAAACTGATTAATGAGAGCTCTTAAAGAGTTCCAAGAAAATTACTGTTTTGCCACTTTAAGAAGGAAACATGAATCCATGAGAAGGTGGAAAATCTGTGTGATGTGACAAAAAAAAAAGGTTACTTTGGAAAACTAAATCTACCATAGGTGTGCGAAAACGCATGTACTTTCAAAATAAACAAAAATTGTGGTACACCATAAGAGAAAACTATATGCCCAGCGTCATTAATGTTACTTTCAATCCAGTAACAGTGGAATTCAGGCTTAAAGAAAAATAGAAATGCAAACACATACCTTCTCCTTTAAGAGGGAATCGTTAAAAATACATAGGAAATTATAAAAAAGTATTTAAGCAAACTACTTTCTAGAAACGTACATTCAATAACCCTCCCCTCCACCCTCTGAAAAAGACTGAAAGCCTATTTTATCATGGGAATACAGTTACTCGGTGCAAAAAAATGCATTTTTTAGTTAATACCTTGATGTATGATTTATAAAGTAAGAAGATTTCCATTTAATGTGCTTTTAAATTGGATGCTTCATAAGTTAAAAACAGCAACTGTGGTCTAAGACAATTTGATTTTCGGGTACTTTTGCATTCATGCAAGTCAATTTTAGTTTATCACTAAATAGCGACATTGTTCCTTTTTCGAATACCGTTTATTTTCAAGAATGTAGCTTGCTTTCCTTTTACCTTCGAAGGAAGAAAGAAAATGAACCAATGTCTTTAAACTAAAAATAAAAAAATATTTTCCTTACAGCTAAGCACTTTCCTAAGCAACGCATGGTGGTCCTAATGCACTATCAAAAAGGGTCAAGTAAGAACAAATTTTTACCTGAATGACAAAAATATCTGGTTCCCTGAGCGCCATGGAAAAAGCTAATGTCTTTTTAAAAAATGAGTAAAACAGAAAAAGAGAATACTGGAGTTTAACTGATAAACAAACGAGAAATGCGTCTAAAAACATAACTCAGATGAAAAATTTAAAACAGTAACCGTACATTTAACAAATTAAAAATAAAATAAAAATTATGTTGATTGTTATGTGGTTCAGAAACTTTTCATCACCACACACACACACAGCAAACTAAATTATAAAATATAAGTTGAAACTCCCAAAGTACTTCGTCTATTCCGTCCAGGAACACCCTCCCGCCACGATGAGGCAATCAGCAGGACTTGGGAGGGATTTACCTTAACTTAATGCATTTCATCAAAATTTCTGGAAACTTTTGAAGAATTCCATGTACTTACACACTTTTCAAAAACGACAGTAATGCCTTAAGTGCACATTCATTCTTCGCAAACCGTCATACTTCTACAAATTTTCAGTTTAATGAAAGCCATGGTGGTACTAATGGATTATCAAAAAGGGTCAAGTAAGAACAAATTTTTACCTGAATGATAAAAATACCTGGTTCCCTGAGCGCCATGGGAAAGGCTAATGTCTTTATAAAAAATTAGTAAAACAGAAAAAGAGAATACTAGAGTTTACCTGATAAACAAACGAGAAATGCGTCTAAAAACATAACGCAGATCAAAAAGGAAGGACAATGCAGCATCTCAATGGACAGTCAACGGCTCATATGAAGGAGCAAATGTGCAGCTTCTGTTCATCCAAGGATCGAAGAACCAAATGGCAGAAGTCTATCTTGGCTCCAATGCATGCTGATTTTAGCTGGACATAATGGAATGGCCTTCACGTCTAAGGTGACTCTGCCAGGAGCTAACTCCCAACGTACTTCGCCCATTCCGTCCAGGAACAACTCCCGCCACGATGAGGCAATCAGCAGGACTTGGGAGGGACTTACCTAAACTTAATGCATTTCATCAAAATTTCTGGAAACTTTTGAAGAATTCCATGTACTTACACACTTTTCAAAAACGACAGTAATGCCCTAAGGCACATTCATTCTTCGCAAACCGTCATACTTCAACAAATTTTCAGTTTAATGAAAGCCATGGTGGTACTAATGGACTATCAAAAAGGGTCAAATAAGAACAATTTTTTACTTGAAGGATAAAAATACCTGGTTCCAGAGCGCCATGGGAAAGGCTAATGTCTTTATAAAAAATCAGTAGAACAGAAAAAGAGAATACTGGAGTTTACCTGATAAACAAACGAGAAATGCGTCTCAACACATAACTCAGGTGAAAAATTTCAAACAGTAACCGTACATTTAACAAATTAAAAAATGACTAAAAATTAAAAATAAAATAAAAATTATGTTGATTGTTATGTTGCACAGAAACTTTTCATCACCACCACACACACACAGCAAACTAAATTATAAAATATAAGTATGGAAGAATAATTAATCAAAATTTAAAATTACGTAATTAAATTGAATATCCAAAAATTATACTATGTATTTAAAAAAAAATTGTATTTGAAATATTCATAAAATTAAGAAAGTGAGGAAAGCGGATCCAATCACGTTTCCAGGCCTCATCGAAAATGATGAAAATATATTTTCTGAATGGTAAGCAAAACTGCTTTTTTAATATTGTTAATTAAAAAATTATACTAATAATTGAGTAATATTACAATCGCTTGGATTGTTTAAAG
Organism: Trichonephila clavata; assembly: GCA_019973975.1. Classification (NCBI taxonomy): domain Eukaryota; kingdom Metazoa; phylum Arthropoda; class Arachnida; order Araneae; family Nephilidae; genus Trichonephila; species Trichonephila clavata. The sequence continues at coordinate 2,244 of BMAO01006263.1, read as the reverse complement.
ATATTTACCGTTATCAGCGATTTGCGTCGAACACACTTCTCTACTATTACACAATTTTGTATGTAATTATAATTCCACATCCACAATAACTGCATATTGTAACTCCTAACGCCATACAAAGAAGTACAAACTAATTACACTTACAAAATTCTAAAAATAATATAACAAATGTAATTATAATAAAAAATGTATATAAAAATTGCGAATACAAGGCAAAAATTCTTAACATCTCTAGCAGAAAATATTTTTTTTCTTTTAAGAATTCGATAAACATAAATTATCTACTAACAGTACAATTAATGAAAAGAAAGTTTTTGCATTTCTTAACACTGCATTTAATTGCAAATGCTGTAAGAAATTCTCCACGTTTTGTTTTAAAAACTTTCAGTTGATTAATACACATTACTGCTTTCTAGCATTTTAAATATATTTTTTAATAATTCCATAATATAAATAAATTTTTTAACTGAACTAAAGTAAAGAGATGAATTAATAACGTTATTTAAAGCAAGTAATAAACTGTGTGATTAATGAGAGCTCTTAAAGAGTTCCAAGAAAATTACTGTTTTGCCACTTTAAGAAGGAAACATGAATCCATGAGAAGGTGGAAAATCTGTGTGATGTGACAAAAAAAAAAAGGTTACTTTGGAAAACTAAATCTACCATAGGTGTGCGAAAACGCATGTACTTTCAAAATAAGCAAAAATTGTGGTACACCATAAGAGAAAACTATACGCCCAGCGTCATTAATGTTACTTTCAATCCAGTAACAGTGGAATTCAGGCTTAAAGAAAAATAGAAATGCAAACACATACCTTCTCTTTAAGAGGGAATCGTTAAAAATACCTATGAAAATTATAAAAAAAGTATTTAAGCAAACTACTTTCTAGAAACGTACATTCATAACCCTCCCCTCCTCCTCTGGAAAAAGCCTGAAACCCGATTTTATCATGGGAATACAGTTACTCGGTGCAAAAAAATTCCCATTTTTTAGTTAATACCTTGATGTATGATTTATAAAGTAAGAAGATTTCACATTTAATGTGCTTTTAAATTGGATGCTTCATAAGTTAAAAACAGCAACTGTGGTCTAAGACAATTTGATTTTCGGGTACTTTTGCATTCATGGCAAGTCAATTTTAGTTTATCACTAAATAGCGACATTGTTCCTTTTTCGGCAATACCGTTTATTTTCAAGAATGTAGCTTGCTTTCCTCTTACCTTCGAAGGAAGAAAGAAAATGAACCAATGTCTTTAAACTAAAAATAAAAAAAATACTTTCCTTACAGGCTAAGCACTTTCCTAAGCAACGCCATGGTGGTCCTAATGCACTATCAAAAAGGGTCAAGTAAGAACAAATTTTCACCTGAATGACAAAAATATCTGGTTCCTGAGCGCCATGGAAAAAGCTAATGTCTTTTTAAAAAAATGAGTAAAACAGAAAAAGAGAATACTGGAGTTTAACTGATAAACAAACGAGAAATGCGTCTAAAAACATAACTCAGATGAAAAATTTAAAACAGTAACCGTACATTTAAATAAAATTAAAAATAAAATAAAAATTATGTTGATTGTTATGTGGTTCAGAAACTTTTCATCACACCACACACACACAGCAAACTAAATTATAAAATATAAGTTGAAACTCCCAAAGTACTTCGCCTATTCCGTCCAGGAACACCCTACCGCCACGATGAGGCAATCAGCAGGACTTGGGAGGGATTTACCTTAACTTAATGCATTTCATCAAAATTTCTGGAAACTTTTGAAGAATTCCATGTACTTACACACTTTTCAAAAACGACAGTAATGCCTTAAGTGCACATTCATTCTTCGCAAACCGTCATACTTTACAAATTTTCAGTTTAATGAAAGCCATGGTGGTACTAATGGACTATCAAAAAGGTCAAGTAAGAACAAATTTTTACCTGAATGAAAAAATACCTGGTTCCCTGAGCGCCATGGGAAAGGCTAATGTCTTTATAAAAAATTAGTAAAACAGAAAAAGAGAATACTAGAGTTTACCTGATAAACAAACGAGAAATGCGTCTAAAAACATAACGCAGATCAAAAAGGAAGGACAATGCAGCATCTCAATGGACAGTCAACGGCTCATATGAAGGAGCAAATGTGCAGCTTCTGTTCATCCAAGGATCGAAGAACCAAATGGCAGAAGTCTATCTTGGCTCCAATGCATGCTGATTTTAGCTGGACATAATGGAATGGGCCTTCACGTCTAAGGTG